>VXBH01008109.1:795367-825522 GCA_013400035.1 Rynchops niger | reverse complement strand
GGGTGTGGCGGCGGCATCGCGTCCTTCACGGCTAGCGGCTCTGCCCGTCCCTCGGCTCCGGGCCGTAACCTTGGGCTACCGGGGCAACCGCCGGGCGGCTCTGCCGGCTCCGGCCCCCCCGGCCTCGGCGCACCGGCCCGCTGCGGCGGCGGGCACGGGCGTACACACACATCTATGTCTGTGTGTACGTGTGGGGTTGGGGTTTTTTTCATGTATATGTGTATATATGGACACCTCTGTATGTGTGTGCCTGGTGATTGAGCTGTTCTTCTCATCTTCACTGCCAGCTGTGCAGCTCGCTGTAGTTTCTGAGTGTATCCGGATTTTGTCAGTGCTGGGCGGTGTGACAAATGTTTCTGTGTAGTTAAGTATAACTTTCTTGTGGTTTTTTCTCCCCCCCTTTTTTACCCTTTTTTATTTTTCTTTTTTTCCCACCCCACCCCGGAGAAAGGAAGGCTGTCCTCTGAAGATGATATTTATTTGTAAGGTCTCTCGGGATGCAAGTGCTTGCGTTGCCTCTCGATGTCTATGTATGTGTGTCACTACACAGATGTTTTTAAATCACTTAGTGGTAATTTTCAAACCAAGGTGCAAAATCAATGTTTCCATTTTGCCGGCAAGGCTTTGCACTGTATCTGATGCATGACTTTGAATTATGTGCAGTCAGACACCTGTTACTTAATCCTGTTTATCTTTTCCAGTTACAGTTATCCAGCCTTGGTCTTCCTCTTGTACTATCTGAAAATAAATTACTAATATTATTTTATGCTGGCATGAAGTAAAACCCGGGGAATCTAATGTGTTTGTGAGGTATATAATGTGTGTTTGTTAGGTAATACTTTCTCAAAGGGAGATGATTTTTGGAAAGTTATAGAATAATCTTTATCTCTAGGGGAGTTTATGTAATGTTGAAGTGTCCACGGGGATGGATCTGTACGAAAGGCAGGCAGTAGGGGCTACTCAAAATCAAAGCCTTGCACAGTATCAATCTTCAGTACAGCGTGCATCATGTTCTCTTAATACGTAAATAACATTTATGTTTTCCAAACTTCACTTGATGTTGCACTATGGAATTTTCAGTTTAATAATTGGACTTAATGAGGATCCTGGAGAAGATGTCGCATTTCTGATTCTGCAAGAGGATGGAGTAGGTTCTTTCGTAACACGTTTGTGTTGATGGTTGTATGCTGTAGTTTACTTGAGCAGTTTTAGCAAGCTAGTGATATTACTCGCTTTAGGTTATTTTCTCTAACTTCTGAAAGAGTGACGTCGACAGTATTTGGAGGCTTTCTCTGGATGCAGGGTACCTAATATTGCTATGCACCACAAAATAATTATTGTAACATACAGCTGAGCAATTTTGTATTATACAGAGACAGTTTCTAAATACGAGTTGGGAACAGATTTATTCTTCTCTGCAACTGATAACTTCCTAAAGTAATTAAAAATAAATGACAGATATCAGGGATGAGAATTCTCTTCCACAACCGTTAATACCACTCTGTCTGTCAGTTTTGATTCATCTCGATGATATCACTAAAAACCAGGTATTAATATGAAAGTCAAACCTCTGGTGAAAATATAACTGCGAGTAGCTGTCAAAATAAAATTTTAAGATCCGATTTCATTACTGGATGTGGATACGTATTTGGTAGAGTAACAATGCCTTTTATTTTATAGACATGCGCCCACGCACAGGAGCTTTGTTCTAAAACAGTGTTTTCTGTCATGAATTTATGCATAACCTACACTCTCTGCTTTTCCTTAGCATGCAGGGAAGAAAGAACCATAAGGGGGAAGGGAGAGAGACCAAAAGGGGGAAGAGAGACAATTCATATGCATTTCCCTTACTGACAGAGGAAACACCTCTTTGTTATATATCACCCCAGATCACTGGTTGTGTTCTGCTTTCACCTTTTCTAAAATAATGGTGAGTTGTTTGGGCTTGATTTACGTTGCTGACTTCTGTTGCAGACTTTGGCCATTTGTTCCAGTAATATCTGGCTGTGATGATGAACTTGGGGCTATGTTGTGAGTCTGTCGAGTATTTGTTACAGCTTTGTAGGAACTGATGGCTTTATTTTCACCAGGTTTGCATATACTGTGTTGAAAACTTGTAGGGGTATAATTTCCGCACTTACTGAGAAGACTTATTTTGTAGTTCTTTTTTGTTTTTTAACTTGTCATTTTTGTGGTCTGTTTGCATTGTTCAGTGGTTTGCTTTCCTCAGTGGTTTTAACAGCTCAATTGTTATTCCTTCCTGTTCGTAATTCACCGAAGACTGAAGTCTGAAACAGCTTTTTAATATTTTCCTTAAAATTGAATTAATCCCCTTTGCAGGAGAAAGGGACAGAGAAATACTTACCAGAATTTTAAAAATGAGAACAAAAACTTAATGCAGGCATAGTATCTAAGAGTGTCTAGTTATGAAAATTGATACCTCATCGATTTTGGAGGAGGCTGGTTTCCTCTGTAGTTTCAATCATTAGTCCCGTTAGATTTGGGGAGTTGTAAATTAGTTAAAGTGAAGTTCTTCAAGTCATAAAATCTCTGGTTGGTTGTTAGTAGAAATCATTATTAAAGGTTGCATAAGCATTATTTGCAGGATGGCTAATCAGTAGCCTGAGCTAAGTTCCATTCTCTAATAAAGAGATGCATTGTGCTACTTCAAAAATTGCAAAATTGATGGTTTGAGCTCATTTACTGATTTTGCCAGATATGTAATACATCCAGTTTTGGGAAGACTCTTTGATGTCTGCAGAAGTTGCACATAGTGGAGATGTTTATGACCCAGACTGTTAACTCTTCAAAAAAATTTTTGATCATACTGTTTAGGGTATCTTATTCTTATGAAAGATGCATGCATAACAACACTTACCACATCAAAATTACCGAACTGCATACTTCAAAGGCTGCAATAAATTTTATTTGGTGGGACTTTGAGAGCAGGCTTTGTGGTCCTCTTGCTGCTGCAGGAAAGTATGTGTTGACTCTGCTTTGCCATATGATTTTTGGACTTCGTATTCCCAAAGATCTGACCTGTAGAGGGATTGAGTATATGGGATGGCAATGGTATAAATACTGAAAATACTGTGCTTTAACATTAACCAGCCTGCTTTGCTTATGTTCTTACCCTGTGAGCACTAAGCTATGAAAATCTGTCTTTTTGGTCCTCACCCATCTTCTTACAGTAGTGGTTTCTGGAAGTTTTGTAAATATGAATAAAGAAGCTTGTGAAACTGCAGAAGAAGACAGACTCCCAGCCATTCTGGAATTTATCAATTAATTATGCCTAGTAGTAGCTTCCATGTTCCAGGAGGACATGCTGATGTATCTGTGTAGAATAGGGCCATAACATGGGGAAGAGTATCAGAACAGCCCTTTCGCAGCTGTCCTCACAGCGCTGATGCCGGGACTCTGTAGTTTTCAGGACAAGGTGCTCCCGAGCGGCTCACGCGAGGCACAGAAATAGATGGTGCGGCACACTTGTGGCTTTAGCAGTTCCTCTCCAGCAGACTTCTGGATGATGAGTTGTTGATCTTTTCCCTGTGAGGTTGTCACTGCTGGGATCTTGGAAGAAAACCAATACTTACACCCCCTCCTTTTGAAGACCTACATCAGCATATATAAGGTAGTGAAGTGCTGTGATTTCTTTTGTCAGTTTTGTTACACAAGTCATTCTAGGTAACGTCCACTGAATGAAGAACTCATTAAAGCTGTACGTCTGCAATGGCAAAAGAATCTTGATTTTTGGAGAAGAATGAACCAAAACTCTCTCTTCCTTTCTACTGAAGAGTACAGCCCTTAGGCAGACTGTTATGAAGTCATACTGTCCTGATTGCCCTGTTACTGGGCTTGGATGAATGGTATTTGTGAATGGTTGTAATGTTTTGTTTCACCTTTGGAGTTCTAAGGAGCACCAGTTCTTCTTTCTCTGGAATGAAACCTGTTCCTGGGGAGCAGTGCAGGTGTAACTGAAAGGTTAGGTTGCCTTAATGTAGTGTATCTGCTCATGAAAAGGGAGAAAAACAAGATCTCCAGCTTTTCAGGCCAGTTGCCTTTTTCATGGTTTAGGATTCTGTGGCAAATAAGGCTATTAACTTTGGTCTCTCTGTGGCTTCCCATTCTTTTTTGTTGCCGGTTACTGGTGTTGAGCTCTGCCTTGATCCTGTCCCACCAACGGCTAATAGCTGGTTGTGGGACAGACAGCATAGATCACGAAGACCATAGATATGGCACAGAGCAGTCTCACTTGTCCTCCCCTGTTTTGTGACCAACTCGTTTAATGAGTGGGTGAATCCATAATCTGCTTTTCTGCAATTGCTGCATGCTGTCTGATAGAAAAGCTATCCTATAACCAGTAAGTGCTCCTAGTTCCTGATGTTGTGTGTCTCATCTTTCTTTTTATAATAGCAAGTGATCAAAACTTGAGTTAAGTAGGTGATTGGCAGCTCTCACACATCTAAAGTTAGGGCCTTGCTTTCCATTTTCTATGGATGCTGTTACTGTACCACCATGAGGCCCTACACTCAAACAGTTAAGGGTCACTCTGTTGGTCTTTTCTCAAAATAAGAGCTTATTTCTTTAAGCAATAACAATAACTGGGAGCTTTAGGCAAATGAGGTGAGATGGTCTGCTTGGAATGTGGTCTATTGTAAGGTCTGTTTGTGGAGTTCTTTAAATTAGTGTTGCTGAAGTAACCATGCACCCCTGCCCTCTCATTTCTGAAAAAGCTGGCTGTATTCAGTTGACTTTGGGGCTCTCAAATTGTAACTCTCTTTGTGAGCTAACCTTGCAACTGGCAATTGTAGAAGACCATGAGAAGATGTATAATGTTATAGATGTAACATTCAAGAGTGGCATTTCAGATTGAATACTCTACATTGTTCCTTTCCAGATTTACTGATTTACTTGAAAAGTTTTAATCTAGGCTTGGTGCTTGTATTCCGTTGTTTTTATGTGTAATACCATCTGAAAACATGGAGATAAACAATTTACAGATGTCACCCACCTATCAAATAGTTATATAAAAGCATTTTATATCTGCAGTTGGTCTAGCAATCTGCCATCTGAGAGAGGATATATATTCGACCTCAGAAATGTTTGCATGCACTTTGGTAAGGAAGCAATGGGTATGAAAAAGGTGGTAAAGAGCAGGCTATTTATTCTTGAAGTTATAGATAGCTTTCCTTTTCTAACAATTTCTATATTGACTTGAGTACACATGCTCCTGCAGACTGGAAGCAATCAATCAGGAGGTTAGTGACTAATAAAGGGGGCAAAAAGAGTAAGGACTTGAAAGGTTAATAAGAAGCATCTCTTGGATTCCAGTGATGTAGGGTTTCCATGATCCTGTGAACAGTGTGATGTTGTGGAAAATAACAAGTAATAAGGAAGGTCTTGTGAGATGTAAGCTGTGGTTTTGGGCTAGATAGGTTGGATGAAAGAGCTTCTCATAATAAAGCAGTAATTTTAACTCTTTGATCTTTTAGGCCGTTCCAAAACTCTACAGGGTTTTGTGTTCCCTTTTTTCTCTTTCTTGAACATATTTATTTCCCATGCCTGCAATTGCCACGTCTCTTACATTTGCTTTCGTTTTCCTTCCGAGCCTTGTGGAGATGTTCATCATTGATGTTGCTGTCTGTGGTGTACTTGTTGCACGTACAGATCTCTACTCTCCTCTTAGCTGAGGCTCTGCTCTGGATACAGGATGCTCCCCCCTATCTCTGCTGTTAGACATCTGTGCTGCTAAAAGGAAACACAGGGAGGAAAGGAATTGATAGCTGTAGTAAAAGCCTATTGTTTTGAAATACACAAATTAGGATAAAAGTTCTTAAAAAAAAAAAAAACCAAACCCAGCCAAATAAAGAAAAAAAAAAAACCCTAAATCAACCAAACAACAGTTTTGAATATTGATGCCTACATGGAAGTTGCTTTTTTTGTTACGTAGACACGATAAGGACGTGTTACTCTAATTCCCACAGCATTCCCTTCAGAAAAAAGTGAGGGGAAATGGAGGATGAAAGCCTTATTGGGAAGTATGAAACAGAGCTGTGGAGTGGTTAGTGTGGTGGTGCTAACGTGTTCTATTGAACCAAACAGAATTGGTATAATACTCTTCTATAAAGGACCCTGAAGGAAAAACATTTTTGAAGAAGGGGGAGAGATGGGGTGAGAGGCTGATAATTCACAGTACATTTGTTTGCAGAAATGACAAGGAAACACAGCTGTTAAAGGAGAGGTTGGCTGGCGCGGTGTGGTGATGAAATAGACTCTGTATTGCTCCTAAATCTTGACTGCAAGGCAGACAGGGGCTGTTGGATGATTTGATTTTATTATATTTTTTCAGATGTAGTTCTTGAGGATTGGTGCAGATTAATTGGGCACTCTGGTGGATTCAGAGAGCTGTACTGCACATCTGACATCAGCAAAGAATAGACTGAGCAATTACTGCTTTCTGGTCTTTCAGTCTGTGTTATTTGTGTACCGCTTCCCTAGCAAAATATGCTTAGGAATAATTGTCATACATTAAATGACAAGGGAAGATGGAATGTGATTGCAGGTCTATCAGATCGGCTTGCAAATTAGGTGCTGCAGTCTGGTATAAGAGCTGTTAGTTGCAGGTAATGTGAATACTTTGACATCACTGCTCAGCTTGTAATTTTTGCATTGGAAAGCTCCTGTATCCGCATATGCTGCAGGTGCAGGGGAGCTCTTGGAAATTCCCCTCAGCGTGTCTGCCGTCCCTCACATGATGCGCTTATCTGCTTTGATTGGTGAATTCCCATGCTGAAGCAGAAGGTGGGGGTTTCTGAAGGCGGGGAGGAGCGGAGGGGAGAGATGTGACCTGTGAGAATAATTGAGGGCTCAAATAGGATAGTCAGAGTGGGGAGGAGGAGATTCAGCTGCCACTCCTTGTCCTGGGGGATGGGGGTGCCACATTCTCCCAGGCACAACAGCTGGGGCTGTGAGACCCTGACAGGCTCTTCTGGTTGCTCTAAAGCTAGGAGAAGTAGCTCCCACCATACATCTACATTTACACAGGGGAAGGACTGTTGGTGCTGTAACCTGCCTGCCACAACTGAACTGATACAGTGATTGTTTCCAAATCCTTCAAATTTGGTAATACCTGGTTGTTCTTTTTGCTGATGCTCTGGTTTTGAGCTATGAAGCACATAGTGGCTTTTTGTTGATCTGTGAATATAGCAGGTGGCAGGGAAGAGAACTGACTTCTGAGAAGACCTTGGCCCAGGTCAGAATAAAACAGACGTAGTTTTTTAGTTGCAGGGGTTGCTGCTTCCCTGCATGCAGATATCACTGGTATAATTTTGCTAACTTCAAGCAGACCCTCTCCTACATGGATGCATCCTAAAGCATTACGTATGTTTGGCGCTGTGTGCTTTTTTTATTCTCATTTTTTCTTGCCAGACTGAGGAAATACCGGAATCAGCATATTTGCCTAGCCTGGCCAACACGTATTGATGAAATAGTCTCCTTTGAGGTATTCTAATGAGCACATAAGGTTAACTTTGAAAAGTCATACAAAAATTATGTGCCATTTTGCGTGTGTCTTCGTACAAGAAAATGTTTTACAGTTAAATTAGTCTTTGCATCAGGTAATGGCACTATTTGCACTGATTTTATGGGCATGATTGCCATCTCTTCCCTTGTTGAATTAATGAAGACTGACACCTTGGAAGAAGCATATGGTACTTACCTCTCTCGGGTTAAAAAGTTGGTGTAGTGCTGGTGACCTTGGTAACCTGTATTGGTACTTTTGTAATCGGATGCATGGATTGCACTCACAGGAGAGAGTACCCCCCATGTCTGTTTTGCAGACTTGGCTGTTAATTATCTTTGTGTTGAAAAAGAAAGACAGCTGATGATCTCTTAATTTTCTCGGGGGAGCTGGTAGTAAAGATGTACGGGTACAGATGGACAGGAAAAAGAAACAGCAGTATCAGTCCTTCTGCATTTTGGTTTTACCTCTCCAGAGAGCTTTGGGATCATTACTATGGAGAAATGTTGAGTGTTGTTCCTATTGCATGTTCTTGTTTGCTTGGTGTGGAAGGTACAAATCTTGATTTCTGCTAGTCTGAGTTAATTTAGAAGGATTCTTATTAATGAAGTCTGTACTGCAAGACTGTGGTCCCTGTGTGGATAGCGGAATCACAGCTCACTCAGACCTTTATCTCATAGTCCAGATCACATATAAAAACTTAATCACCATTTCTCTGCTGCATCTTCATTTTTAGTGCTGATCCTTTCACTGAATTGCAGCCTCAGAAAAAATAAAATGTGGGGTTTTGGCTATGGTAACAGTTCTACCAGTTGATTTATTCAGGGTTTTTTGTTTGTTTGGGTTTTTTGGTTGTGGTTTTTGGTTTGTTTGGTTTTTTTTTTTATGGTTGGTTTTTTTTTTTTTTTTAAGAGGTAGATAAATGATGCTCTCCAAGTTTTGTGCAGATCCCTGTGTGTTAGTTTTGAACAGCTTTCCTGTGGTGAACTAAAAGCCTTGTATAACGTAAATGCATTTCCAGATGTGGGGAAATCAAAAGTATATGTTTGCAGTAATTCTTTGCTATACACACACTTTGTATTTATTTTGTAAATGCTTCTTGTATTTTAAAACACATGAGGTGAAACCAGTACTTACATGAGTAGCTGTGAATTGGCATGAAGTAGACAACTTCTAAAAAAGAAAAAGTGACCTTTATTACTGGGAATGTTTTGGGGTTTTTTTTAACAATCTTTGTGACACTTCAGTTTTCAAAACTAAATCAATTGAATCAATCTGTCAAGAAATACATGCTCTGGTTCATATATCTGATTTACTTATGCTCAGTTAAATAAGCAGTGCTCTGTAATCTTCTCTGATCTCATCCTGCTTTCATTTCTAATTTATCCTAATTTATTTGTGAAAACAAAGATGTAATCGCAGCTCTCGGATGTTTGATACGTTAAAAAAAATCTATTGATCTGAAATTATACAGACAGATATACAGGTAGTACTTCGGGTAACTTTGAATCATCAAATGATTGATACAGTGAGTAGTTTTCCATGATTCAGGTGCTGAGCAATGTGGTGATTACTTTAAAGCTTTTGAAAACTGGAAAACAGCTTTTGAAGTTCACAAGTAGAAATGGCAGAGGGAATTACATTGCTGTCTTAACCATTACATTATACAGTTTTAAGAAGCTGGCTCTGTCCTACTGGTGTTCAGTGTCAGAATCTTCTCTGTGTATTTTAATGTAATTTTCATTCTCTCCTTTTTTTTTTTAAATGGAATTGTTTTCTTTACAGAACACAGTCTTAGTACAACAAAATATGAGAGATTTTGCGATCGTCTGTAGTTACATTAGCCTTTTTGTGGGCTTAGTTTTTGAACTATTTTTTTTCCTCTTCCCTTAGTATCTAAAAGAATAACCCCTGCCTTTACAAGCTTTTAAAAGCTCAGGAAGACCTTCATGAGTAATTTGAAATTTTAATCAAAACTTAGATTGTGAAGGTGTTGTTTGGTTCATCTGGAAGTATCAGAGTAAAGTGTCAGTTTTGTTAAGAGCTATAAAACTATATACCTTAAAGTTGTAAATTGCAGACCTACAGTATTTGTTAGGTGAAGTAAATCTCTTCCTCAAAAGTAGGTGCTCCTGTATACATGAGGTACAAACAAATTTCTGGCTAAGTATTGTTTCGTGAGGGTTTTTGTTTTTTATTTTTTTTTTCAGAAGTTTAAGAAGATATGACACTTCTGGGTTAATTTTAAATCACGGAAAGGATTCGTATTTAAAAATGACCAAAACTGGATGAATCTTTTTCTCCCTGCCCCTTCCATTTCTTCACGCTATCATCACAATTTGGGTTTTAGAAAATAAAGAGTATTGTCTTAACGGCTTTGGCAGGACATGTTTTGCTTAGCTGAGTAGTCTTCAGTTCAGCTGGTAATTAGCACATCTCTTAATGACTGAAACATAATTTTAACAAAAGTTGGCTCTTCATGTTCAGCAATGTCTATTGGCAAAACGCAGGTGTTACAAGCATGTAACCTAAGTCCATTGGAGCCTTGTATTCAACTCAAAATTACCGTGCCTTATCTAAGGTGCCTTTTGGAAGGTTGTTGCAATTTAGCTGTTCTCTCTTACTGTAATACTACTGCAACTGGATTTATGCATCTGCAATTTTAACAAGCAAGATTCATAGGCCAAAATTGTGTGTGTCCACCTACTGGTGTATTCCTTTCATTGTTAAAAGGCAAAAACCCAATAGAAAACATTACTGTATGAGGAGAATATCACTGGAGATGTGGTTTGTTCTGCTCTCAGTGCAGCTCATTCTGAGCAAAGCCCATGAGATAAGGATTGGTGAGATGGTGTTCTTTGAAGAACTCATGAGAAGCAGGGTATATAAACTGTATTTCAGTCTTACATTTTTCATTCTTGTTTGGGCTTGATCGGGTAAGTAGCTCTGTAGTTCATGTCTAGCTCTGTGCTGCTAATATTGCTGTCCCATTTGGGCCTTGCAAGAGTTAGAGCAAGTCACTTAATTTTTGCTGTCCTTGTGGATTCCCATCTTTTGAAAGAGATTTTACAGTCACCTTCCAAGATATTAGTGAATAAAGCCTGGGTGACACTTGTCTGCAGCATGTTTTGACATCCTTTGAGTGGTGCTGTAGTTGCTGTTGATGGTTATTTTTTTTGTACCAGTCTACTTGATGCCTCTAAAAATTTGTCAGTTGCTTAATAACATGCAGAAGCAAAGCAGAAGATGGGTAGTGGGGAGGGGAAAAAAAGAAAGAAGGCTATTCTATCTGATAGACAATCAAATGCCTTCTGTTTTGTTAGTTTTTTTTTTTTTAATCTTGAAGTTTGACATGATAAAAGAAAGCTAACCAGAATCTAAATAGCATCAGGAATTACTTGGCGGGAGGAACGCTATCTACGAGAAGTAAAACTGACCTGGGTACAGCACGCTGCAACGGCACAAACCCAGCCCTTCACAGCTTGAAATGTGATTAAATCAGCCTGTCAGTTTTGCAGGTGAAATGCTTCATTTGGCTTTATAATGGTATTTGACAGTATCCTATTGGCTGTACATCCAATAGGGTTCCAATTATTCCTTCCAAAGTGAAGTGTATGTCCATGAAGTTGTCTCATGATGCAGATGCTTCTGACTGTGTCACGAGGCTGACATGGACTTGCTAAAAATGCTGTTTTTCAGAAAACCCAGCCCCCTAGTTTGTGAGATCTGATGTCAAAGACTGCACTTTTTCAGGATGGAGAGAAATTGCTGGGATTGTAGATTACTATACTGAGGCTGATATAACTTCTAAATGAGCAAAAAGGAATTTTTAGCTTAGTTTCAGCAGAGCAAGGAGTAGCTGTCAGGACACATTTGATCCTGCAGCACTAAAGTGTGGTAGTGTTACTGGGTTAGAGTAGCTGACCTGTTGTGACACAGGAGGGATAAGCGCCCAGCCTGAAAGCTCGCTCTTCGCTGTTTGATATTGGTTTGGTGATTTCCCCCATCTAGCTCCCTTCCTCCCTCCTCCTGTCTTCTGGGCATAGGCATATCTGGCTGCAGTGGACTTTTAAAATTAAATTTCTTTGTTCTAAACCAGGACTTGGGTTAAATACAGTAAGACACGCACTCCCCCACACCATCCCCAGGGTTCTGATTATTGTATTTTTTCAAAACCTGTCTTAAATGATAGTACCTGACATGAAGGTTTGTTGTCTTGTGAACAATGGGATACACAACAGCCTTCGGCAGCGCCCAGCAGAACCACGTGCACACTTCCAGCTCAGCCCTTAAAGTATGAACTAAAGTACAGCACAATGTAAATGTCAGTTCAGGAATGTGAGGTAGGTTTGGTATGATCCCTTAAGGATTCTTTCTACATGTCCTAAATTGCAAGGTTTCTGGGGCAGGAACTATCCTTGCATTATTTATTTTATAGCATTTATTACAATGCAGCCTTATTTTATTTAAAAAAAAAAACAAACCAAGCTGATTGCCTACTTGCTGATACCCCAAATGAGATAATACACGACAACATGGTGTTTTTAATCAGAATATGTATACAACACTACTTTATGCAAGTTAAAAAGAAATGGCATCCATGTTATTCAGTTCAACATGCTGAAGTGTCTAAAGGTATAAAGCAACTTTCAGAATAATTATGACAATTTTCTATCTCTTTATATTCCAATTGTTGAGACTTATTTTAATGTGATGAGAGGGCTTACAGAAGCCTGCAGCGTATGTGCTAGCAACAGGGATTCTCATAAATTACTTCTTGACCTTGACTTGCAAATCAAAATGTAGCAAATCAGGGACATGGACATACTCTACCAGAACAAACTCCCAGGAGTGCAGCTTAGTGTATGGAGCAAGGCGTTGCTCGTACTGCTTAGATCGATGTGGCATGCAGTATTACAGGCCATTGTCTTTAATACCTTTTTTAAGGAGCAGATCCAGTTTTGATTTATAGCCCAGCAGTAGCAAAGTGCCATTCTTTTCAATTTTAGAAGTATAGTCTGATATAGGATATTTATTAAGCAGCCTTTTTTCATAAAATCTTTGACACCAGTCTTCCAGAAAAAATGCAAATATGCCTGTTAGTGTTATTTCTAGGTATGAGGATTCCCTGTCTAAACCTTTAAGTCAGAGCATAACTCAGGAGCACTGTTTCCCTTTTTTTTTTTGGTTGTGTGTGGGTTTTTTTTGTTTTGTTTTGTTTTTTTTAGCAACTGTATGGCGATAGTCTGAATCAGCAAAGCTTGCTTAAAGGGACATAAAACCATATGCAGGTATGAAAAAATAGTATTTTTTTTTCAATGACCTGAAGTTGCAGCCTACCACTGAACATCCCTGTCAGTTTTAAAACTAATTCATATGGATCATGCTATTTCTCTTTCATCCCTCTTTCTTTTAGTTCTGTGAAAGGCAACAAAGAACACACCCTGAACAAACTCGACTGCACAGTTGGATTAGAAGAGAAATAGAAGAGACTGGTCAGAAATTGCAATCTAATATACAAAGCATAGATCTAGAAAGATGTTTCAGCTATGCTAAAAATTATTTGACAGTTTGCAGGCTTACAACGCTCAGTGATCTAATAGTGGTTCTAGAACCTTTTTTTAGGCATTGTACATACTTGTTAAAAATGCTCCTTCCCCCAAAGAATTTGTAACACCAGCACAGGAGGAGCCCAGAGCTGGACACAATTTTTAGTATACAGGCAATGGAATGTAAGTGTGAAAAAAATCTAATTACACGTGGTAAAGATCAGCTTAACAATTCAGGCTGCATGTTTTGATAGTTTCCAGTCAAGTGAGATTTCAAAGTTATTGACTTCTCTTTTAAGTGTAGAATTTTACATCAGACAACCTAGTACTGCCCACCATCATAAGAGATGTGTTTCAGTAAAGCCTGCAGCGTTGGGCCCAGGATGTTTGCGTAATGAGGCTCTGTAAACCTCTCTTGCAGATGTGTAATGCTTTGATCTGTTTACTGGACAAACAAAAAATTAAACTGTCAATTGTTTGGGAGAAACCAACGGACAGGAAATCTGGCTAGCTGTATCAGATTTTGCCCCAAGAAATTGCATCAGTTTTAAAAAAGAGGCATTGTACTTGCAGCTTAATGTTTAAACCCAATGTCAAAATGTTATGGCAGAATAATGCAAACCGATAATGCAAATGGTTTTCTTGGGTGGATTTCAACTCCAGTGCTAGTATCTGGTACAATATATTTACTTTCTTGCATTGAAATACCATGCTATTTACATCACAATAATACCACTTTTAGCTAGCTGGTTGCAGCCAGATTCAGTGATAGTAATCAAAATTGGTTTGAAACGTATCTCTGTTTATTACAGTGTAAATTCTTCTTTTATACTTCATATTATTCGGTGACTAAACATGTTTACTTTGAAGGGGGTGTGTGTTCTAGGTGGGTAGAAGCAAAATCAAAGTGTGTTTAAGCCAGTTGTAATTTAATTCAGCGCTGTACATTTTGTTGAGACAAGAAAAGCTTCTGGCATTTGAGCTGTGCAGTGCATTATAAGGTGACTACCAGTTATCTGGCATTTGAGCTGTGCAGTGCATTATAAGGTGACTACCAGTTAGATTCTCCTATGGAATTAAAACAAATTGGAAAGCAGAGTGAGAAAGAGGAAGAGATATTTGTATGAATTGAGTGTCTGTGGCCTATGGTTTGCCATCCTCTGTTGCTTTTGTTGATGGTGTCTGGTTAGGTAAATGTCTTCCCCCCACTTCTTGAACTTGCAGCAGAGTGGTTTTGTTGTGGTATAACATCTGCTCGCATAAAAACGGTTGTAAATATACTGCTGCACGTTCACTGTGCAGCCCGGTAGGAAGGAAAGAAGGGATAGAAGGGAGCGTTCTCTAGAAGCACAGATGGCTTCAGTAATTAATAATGTTTGAAAAATAGTTTTATTTTATTTTTTTAAAAAGTATAACTTAATATGACTGCTCAAAAAGGGACCATATGAAAAAGCTGAGTCCACCTACTTGGTGCATTTGGAAGAGTTTGCTTTCATGAAACTTTTCTGGAGGAACATACCCCATATGATCAGCTACGTACTCGCCCATGTGTTATGGGACAAAGAGGGTTGGATAAAAAGGCATGCCCATACTGTGTTGTTTTGCACTGTGCAGTGTGTCTTGAATTACAACCAATCCATAATTATCTCAGTAAATATTCAAAGGGAAAAATAATGCTGCTTAATGCCTTCTCTTGCTGTTATGGAGGATTGGGATAATAAAAGAGTAGATCAGAACACGCTATGTTGGAGTTGCTGGCCTACATTTCAAACATGAATGACAATAAGCAAACTCCCAGTTTCTGGAACACGGGGCACATCCCAAAAAGAATGCCTGAGCTGCAGTTGGATATCTGTGATGATGCTGAGCTTTCTCTGGAGACCTTAGATGATTGCATTTCATCTTAGTGATTTGAAGTGCTGGCAGCTGATGGTTTGCTGGCCTGAAAGGAGTATCCATCCTCTTCCCGTCTTCTCACCTGCTGCATGTTGCCCTGGCTTTGCACTGGAGTCTAGGATTGCTCCTTCATTTCTGTTTTCTTTCGATATGGTGAGACACCCCTAAACTCTACTCTTAGAGTTCAGTTTTTTATGAAAATAATTAATTTCATTGTCACCCAAGCAGAGTAAAAGCATTTGCCCATAATTGGCCTGGATTTTTTGTAATGCTGTAAATGAAGTCTTGGGTTGTTAATGCTTTCATCAGCAGTGAGTAATTTCATAGACTGAAAACCTCTTAAACTGCACAATAATTTTGGTTCCAGAGAATTACTATAGGTGACTGTAGAAGTAGAAGAGTACTTTTTTTTTTTTTTTTTTTTTTTCCTAAAACATAGGTAAAACTATCTGCAAAAACTTTGGGATAGTATAGAGTTGTTACATCCAAGATACCCTGAAATTCTGTGACTCGAATTGCAGATTTACTTCTACAACTGATGAGAGTTTGTGCTGTTTTATATTGCACAAATGCTGCTGCTGTTTATTGCTTGCCTTAGATTATGTGGTTTTATCATATAATTTTTGCCCTGTAGAAAAAAGTCTGAAAGATTTTATTATTTACAAACAATTTTGGAGGGTGCGCTTAACTATTGCTGATAGGTATGTTTTTCATAAAGTAGAAATTCTGGGCTCCAAATTATTTGGAGTGGGATTTCTCTGTGGAAATAGTCTGCCTGTTTCAGGAATTCAGTGTGCTGAATCTTGCTCAGCAAACCCCAAGAAGTACTTTTCCTTTTCAATTTGGCTATATACACCCTGATCCCGAGTTGAACTCTCTTGACTCATGACTGTGTGTCGGATGTGGAACTAGTACTTAAGTGTGTATTGTGTGTGGCGCTAGCAGCAGGTTGTACGCTTTCTTTGTTTAACGAGTTTCTGACTTAATTCAGTGAAGCTAAATGCAACAGTCCTTAACAAAACCATATGTGTTTTATGGATGTGATTTCCATCTTGGTATTCCGATGAAATGTTACTTGGTTGTGTGGATTTTGTTTTGTCTTGGTTTTTACTGTTCCTGAAATTATTTACCAATAATTGTGTTTGGCTGTGTATTTAGCTGTTTCTTTTGTGGGCGAATCATCCTGTCAAGTTTTTATTTACTATGCCCCCGTAGTCAGTGCCAACCAGGTTAGTATCAGTGAAGGAAAAGGTGCAGAGTTATCTGGTAACCGAAGAGGCTGCCTATCTTGTGGATTCGTCTGTGAAATGTTCCAGAAAGATATGCCAGAGGCTCAAATTATGTAATGCTTTGAGCAGGAAGCCACCGAATTGTGTGTAGAGTGTGTCACCGGCAACAGACTGATGTCCCTGGCAAGGCTCCACTCCAGGAAGGAGCTGAGGTTTCTCTAAGGCTTCAAATGAGAATGAACGATTTGACAGCATGGACCTTGCTGGAACAGCTTGCCCCACGGAAGGCGGAGCTGGCAGGGCACATAACATTGCTTTGGTGAGTGTGGTTTCCTGCCCACAAGTGCGTACCAGCTGGCACCATCTTATCACAGACCCAGCATTAGAGTAAGAGTGCTTTTTTATTCCCCCAGGTTGTTTTGGTTTTGTGTGTTGGTGGGTGTTTTTGTGGTTTTTCTGGGGGGGTTTGGGTGTTGTGTTTTGTTCTAGATCCTGAATAAACTGCAAAGTTAAGAAAGGACCTTTTTTAGAAACATGTGCAGATTGCTGCGTAGGGAATTTAAATCTGAAAAATTTAAAAAATTCTGTGTCTAAAAATAACTCGTAAACAGATAAACTATGGTTGATGTTCCTTTTTAGCACAAAATGAGTGAAGGTTTGGTAGGTAATGACCGTTTCAGGATATATTGACAGACTAAAATTGTCATCTTTAAATTAAGATTCTGATGGACTCTCCTAAATTGGGCAGTTGTACTTCACTTTTAATTTGAATCAGGCGAAAGATCCTTACTGGAATTCTAAAGTTTCGGTCTCCTGGTGGGTAACTCAAGGAGGTGCTCTTCATCCATAGCTGAGTGTCCACAGGCAGGAAACAGTTACAGACTTCTAGAAGTGTGTTGCTGTCAGGTTGTTCTCCCTGATGGCTTCAGAGAATGACAGGTGAAAAAGAAACTTGGATGTTAGATCCCTCTTGATGAAAACTCGTTTTCTGTTTTAAAATAAGATTAAAAAAAAATAATAATCTCTTGACAAGCCCAGAGTCTTGATGAAGGCTGTCCATCCCTTTGAAAGATTATTGTAATTTAGCTGGGGGTTATGAAAACTTAAGTCCTTTCCCAGTAGGTTATTAGGGGGTTACTAGGGGGTTATTAGGGGTCACATGAAGAGAGAGGGGGGCAACCTATATGGTATGTTTAGGGTTGATAGGAAAGTTCAGGTGTCTAGTTGAGAAAAAAGTCTTGCCTTACTGAATAGTAGTTAAGAAATCTGGGTTTTGGCCAATGGTGAACATTGGCCACTTGAGAATTTGATGCCTTAGCACCTATTTAGGTGATCAATTGAAACAGATTGTGTGGTATCTATCAGGTTAGGTGCTCAGGAAGTGAGGGACATAAAATTATTGATCCTTTGCAAAAAAAGTAGGTATCAAGGTACTTAAGACCAGCATATTCACCTCTTTTTAAAAATTATTTGTTTTGTGGTTTTTTTTCTTTGAAACAGGAGAGAAATTAAAATTGTAGGATGTTCCTATTAAAGCCTTTACAGATTGCTCAGTGTTTCTGCCTATGTAACTGAGACTTGACTCTGGCTCGAAGTGTTTCCCTCAAAGAATTTACAGTCTTACTAAAATGGCCATTGGAGATTTTGAACACAAACAAGCTTCTGAAGAAATACTTAGCTGGTAAAAAGATTTTTGGTATTTGCATAACGAAAAAGAAACCGAATTTTTCTCTTTCATTAAATTTATGAGATTGTACTCATCTGTTTACATGGAACATGAGAAATTTCAGACGCCAGTGGAAATTTTACCCAGAAAGCTGTAAATGATTAAAATCAGTTGAGAAACAGATTCTATTTCTGGTATGTGCATTAGGTATGGTATGATGCTACTGATTTCAGTGGAGTTGTGCTGGATTTTACACTGATGTAACCGTGTTGAAATTTGACCACAATCTGCAAGAGAACAAAAATATCTGAGGTGTATCTCTCATTGCAGACTAACAGAGTAGCTTGTATGCATGAAAATATTTTTTGTAATGTCTTTGTTTTTCCAAAAGAAACATGTTTTGAATAGTGAGTTTATTTTAGCATTAAGTTGACTTTACTTGACCCCAGCAGTGAGTGTCAGGACACTTTTGTGTGCAGCTGCGAGGTGGTGGAGACCCAGTGATAGCTTGTCATGCAGTTATGAGCTACTGAGGACAGCCTGAAAGTACACTAGCAAAATGAGAGAGCTTGAGGCATTTAAAAAAAATCATCAAATAAGTCACTGTAGTCTTTTACTAGAAGAGCGCACTGTCAATATTTAATGAGAACAAAGTACCTAGCCATCATCCTCTCAGAGCTGCTATTTATGTTTTGGAAAAAACTTCTGTTTTAAGGGAGGATTTTGGCAACTTTGTGAGAATTTGGCAGAACGGGAAACTGTTTTCTTTAACTGCTCTCATTGCTGTACTTGTGATTGCCATGGTTCTCAGTCTCTCTAGTGTACTGGTTGGGGGGGAGTTATGCACTGTGTGCTTTCAAGGCAAACTCTAGACCTACAACGTGCTCTGGCCTCTCTCGGCTGAGGCGCTTGTTTTCTAGAACCTCCCTTTTTCTAATCTTGCTGAGGCTTTTTCTCTCCTGCCCACCCCCCCATTCTTTTCTTCTATACCTCATAAAACTTAGAAGGGATCAGGTCAGATTTAATCCTGAGTATGCGCCTAGTAGATGTTCTCAATTTTAGGCTTCAATTTATTTTACTTTAAAGGAAAAAAAGGTGAAGCTTGATGAAAGATAAAAATACAGCTTCTGTCCTAACATTCAGGAGCTCTCGACAGAGATTCATTTGAAAGTGCTATGGTTAATTTAATATTATTTTCAATGCTGAACGCACTTGTGTGTTTTTTTCTTTTAAAACATCTTCTAATACATCCATTTCTAATCTAAATTTGGATTCGACTTCCTTTTTGAATGTTCTTTTGTCCTTTTCATTCCGGTTTCTGTAAATCTGCTGCTTTGCTCGTTGAGTGGCTGTTGTGCTCATGTCCATTTTAACCTCTTGTACAAATGACTTAGATATAGAAATCAATTGTTCTTGTGCATTTAAAAATAAAAGGGGGGGAAAAAAGGTAACGACAGCAAAGCAGTTGGTATTATTGATACAGGGGTACCAGGCACAGGGTCTGTACAAATGCTTCCTCAGAGGAAGCTTGGGAAGAGGTCAGTTTTTCCTTGAAGCGTTCAACTTTATGATGTACAGAGTATGTTGCAGAAGATGAAAATGCTAGAATGTCACTAGGACTCTGCTGTAACCCTATTGCTGCCTTAATGTCTGGAGCTGAGGGAACGGTATGAGTCCCTTTACCCGCTTGTGCTGCCCAGAAGCACAAGTAGTGCTTACAGATGTGGTCGGAGAGCTTAGCGGTGCGGCTTAGTGATGGTTTTTGTCAGCGTTAGGTTGCTGGTTGGACTTGGATGACCTGAAAGGTCCCTTCAACCTAGGCAATTCTATGATTCTAAGTGTGGAATGCCCCTGTGCTGCCAACCCCTTCCCCCCACCCCCAACAGAAGGGGAATGTGGACGTCAGTAAATTAGTTAATGCTTTCATCCTTCTAAAGTGTTGGCAAAAGCAATGGGGGAAGTATGCTTTAGCACTAATAATGATGGCGTAATTTACTTTTTACCCAAAGCTGGGATGAGAAAGAGACCTGGTTATATCAGGTCTTACTACCTCAGAATAAAATACATTCTTTTTGTTCTGCTCCTGACATACTGCTCCATTCTTAGTCTCCATTGTCTAGGGTTACTTTCTAGTTTTAAATGCTTGGAAGAATGGATACCACATGTTAGTTTCACCTGCAGCTATGATGCTTTTGCTCAGATAATAAGGACAGAGGGAATTTCAAAATAAAATTAACTTCAAACAAAAACTCACTGAGTGCAATATTTATGCTTGCTATAGTGTACATATTCTGGTCCGTAAGGAGAAATTATTTATAGGGGGAAAAAGAAGGTCTTGAAGTAGTTCACTATGTTTTCATTAGGTAATTAAATATTAGTATGCACAATTAAGGCTTTTCTTTTTTCTTTTTTTTTTTTTTTTACGGAAAGGAAGACATTCTCTACAATGGAAATTTCTACAGAGTAATTTCTGATTTTCAAAAGGTATGTGTTTTTCTGTTCTTTTAACATTTTAATTTGATTTTTTTTACTAGAATATTTACTTCAGGTTTAAAATATGGTTTAATGTTTCAATGCTGCGCTGTCCATATTAGTAGAATGAAAAATGTATTCTGGAAAAACAATGGTTTGGGTTCACAAGAGGAGAGAAGTTATTAGAAATTTAGGTCGCAACTGCAAATTCAGAGTATGCTGCGCTCTCTTGAAAACCAGGTGCCCTGGCATTAAGAACTGTGTGTGTGAGGATGATCAGTGACACAGACAGATGGGGGTGTTCTTGATCCTCATCTTTTTGTAGTAGCCTAACAGTCAGGGAAGTACAGGTAAGTAATAAATTCATCTTTTGTTTCCCTACCCCTCAGGCCTGACTAAACTACAGGGATAGTATGGAGCCATTCTTAAAACAGCTGCAAAGGCAACTCAAGTGCTCTAGTGTCTATGTGATTCCAGCAGATTCTCCTCACATCCGATTTGTGGAAAACGCTTTTTTATTTTTTCTTTTTAATACTCAGGTTTGGGTCACTTTCACAGCAACTTACGTTCACTTCACACATCCTCCTGCTCTGAGTGTAGTTTTATATGTCCGAGTGGCATCAAGGATTCTTACCTTATTGGCTTCTGTTGTCTGAAAGCTACTTAGCCTCCAGAAGCACCAAACTGGCACAAAATTTCACTTGCTTTAGCATCCAGGCCTTGAGCAGACTTAAAAGGGTTGTTGAGGCAAATACTAGTTTCTCCCTAATCCTGAGTGAGGCCTCAGTCTTGTCCTGTTGGTCAAGCCATTCAGTTTAGCTCAAGTGAGTTCTCTGATGCTCGTCCTTACTGCAGAGGAGCAGTAATGCAGGTAGAGTGTAGAACTTCATGCACTAGTCTTTCTACTGAAATTTTTGTTAAGTGACGGTGACGAGATGGTGTATTTACTTTTTGTTGTTTTTCGTGTAAAAACGTATCCAAATTCACATCCGAATTCTCTGATATAATCCGAGATGCTTTCTCAGATGAGGATTCCAATTGCAGGTTTGCTCTAGAGGGATCTTTTGCAGGAAAATTTCAGTGCAGAAAAAGTCGTGGTCACCCAAGGGTATGGTTGCATTGGTCTACTACAATTTTAGAATTAGAAGTAACGGTACAATGGTTGTAGGCAGGGCTTTACCTGCATATAGTCTTGGCATTAGTCATTAAAATGCACTTCTCTTTTCCGTGTTTTTCACTTCTTGCTTGTTGGTTTATCCCTGGGCTGTACACCACAAAGATTTGGGAATTTGTTGCACTGTGACCTGGTGTTCCGTCACAATTGGTTTGTTTATTTGTAACTGATAAAAATAGTTCTGTGGGCACAAGCACAGTTTACTAAAATAATTTAAAAAGAAAAAAATTAAACCTGTGTTGACCAGAAATAACTTTCTTGGAAAGTAGAAACTACTGTAAATATTTTCTTACGGCAAAAGTCTGAAAATAGTGCTAACTTCTTATCCAGGTAAAAGCAGTAGAACTCTTACTAGAGATTTAGAATTAAATCACACCAGTGACAGAACTACTGGGTAATTGGCTCATTTGTTAAAATTGATAAATAGGGGATGAATCTGTTTACCTTGAGTAGCTGTTGCATTTGACCATCTTGCATGCTTTCAAAATAAAATTCTATATAATTAATAGTGGGGAAAGCTACTGTGTATGGAGTTAGGTGAAGGATGTTAGGAAGTTAGTTTCATTACAGTGTGGTTCTAGATGGTATTTCTTCAGAAGATGAGGTCAGCCAGTGTGTTCTTACAGGTGTATTCTGTTTAAATAGTGGTGGGAGGACGGGGGTTTTGAAATGGGAGATGTTGCCTTTATGGTAACACATCGTTACCTGTGATAATGCTCCCTTTAATGCCATTAGGAGCTACCAGAACTTTGACCACTTTCCTACTCTGAAAGAGATTGAGCTGAAGAGAGAACTAGCCAAAGAATTTTTTTTTTTTTTTTTTAATAAACTATGGTTTCCAATACTGTTGGAAGGAAGGACTGTTGAATCACTGTTGCAGTTTATAATGTGAAGCTGGGCACAGTGTTCACCGAGCATTCCTGATTGGAATAATAGTTAAAACAATGTACTGATCATCACAATTAACTCATTAATTTTATTCATCACCACTTTTTAGTTGATTTTTATGGAGGTGAAATAAAATCTCTGTGGTATTTTCACAGGTTAGAATTTAAGATTTTCTTTTTTTTTTCCTAGATTAAAGGACAGCCTCAGATTATTTGGCACGTGTGATTCTGATGAAATTACCTGTGCTCTTGTGTGGGTACCCATGTGCCACTGTCTCTCTCAAATGGGGATCTGAGAACAACATTCACCCCAGCCACATTATCAGCCCCAGGGGGGTTCTCAGTTATCGCTGTATCTTGTGCTCAATAAGAGCCAATTGTGTGCTGCCTGTGTTAATCCTATTTATGTGATTGTGTACTTGGTGGGGGCAAAGGGCAGAGCAGCTGAACCTCAAGGTTGATACGGGGTGGGGATGAAATGATGCAACCTTGTTTTGTATTCAAGAAGATAATTAGCAGAACACTTAATCATACTGTTGCTGAAGTTTTCCCTTCCCTTTGTGATTACAAAATAGAAGACTGGCTATTGGCTCTTCTAAAGCCGAGGTTCTTAAGAGTATTCAATTTTAATAGAATATGTCTGCTATGATCTTTATAGCTGAAGCAACTACTGTTTTTGCTTTAACACTCGAGGAGGAAGTACTTGGTGGATTGGTGTGACTAACTTGTTCACATTTCTGGGGCCTCAAAAATAGCGCCATGTAGCCACAGATGACATCTTGTAGCTGTGAAAGTACTGCAAGTGCAAACACAAACACTGTTAATGTGGTGCTGCTCACACCAACATACTTGTAAGAATTATCTACTATAATTTCGATTACACTGCTTACTTGCCTTACTTGAAAAGACCAAACCTTGATGAGATTCTATATAATCTGTCTGCTACAATCACAGAAATACTTTGCGCTTGATTTCCTTATGCCAGTGTGGATTTGCAGTAACTCTGTTGTCACACCTGCTGAGCATATTCGTATAAGCACTGACATAATTGAGGATGCATTTTAGTCCTAAAGTATTTGCTTCCAGGTCATTATATGGGGCACGGTAACTGCTCCTAAAATAGAAGTGACACTTCATAGCGGAGAATAAAGGAAAGTTGCACTCCTGTTGGAGATCTGAGCAATTTGCTCAGATCGTACCTCAAAGAGGTTTTTAATCCTAGCTTTAGACTGTGTCTCCACTGGATATCTTCTTACTGTCCCTGATAAGCACAGCAATTAAGATATTTTGTGGGGGTATTTTCCACATGAGCTGAATTTTGCTCTGTGACATCTATTTTAGCCATGAATCCTACTACTTTTCTCGTAATCAGGTCCATTGAATCCTACAGCCTGTCTGATTCTGTATACATGTTATCACTGGCTTCTGGAAATCGAGTTCTTTTAGGTCTGAAAAGTTATCTGCTGTTTGTAAGCTACGTGCGCAGCTCGCTTAGGTGGAGCATACGCTAGAGTTTTTCCCTTCAGATAGACAATGTTTTCTTTATAAAAGTTGTCTTATTCTTAGCACTTTTCTAGGTCAGGAATGCTTAAAATATCTTCTGTCATTAAAACTTGGAGTCAACAGTATAAAACAAAAATAGAGAGGCAAAAGAAAAATAAATGAGACTTACTGCATCCAGATGAAGCGTTGTTTTCCAAATATTCCCTGCTGTTTGTGGTCATGTAGTCTTCATACTTTCCTTTGAAAGACTGTTCTGTTTAGTTACAGCAAAATTCAGCAACAGGTAGACCTTTTTTGGTGAGAAAGGTGAGCATGGGAGGAGCAGAAAGTATATAGTGGCAAAGGTCTCAGACTGAGAAAGGTTAGTGGCTCAGAGAGGAGGCAGAGCTTTGGGAGCTGAAAAGCAAGTGATAACAAAAGCATAGAGATAATTTATGGCAGTAGTTACTGTCTCAGTCAGGTTCCCTGTAGTTTCATGTACATTTAAACTAACAATTCTGATAAAGAAAGTAGTCCCCAGTCTCACTCCCAGCCTCTAATTTCTTTTCCCTGGATGCTTGTTCACACCAAATGTCTGTGTAACTAACAAGTGAATCAGGTAACTTATCTGGCTGAAAAGTAGACCTGCTAAATAAAATTCTAAAAGGTTATTTTTATGCGGAGAAGAGAAGGCTCTGGGGAGACCTTGTTGAGGCCTTTGGATACTAAATGGGGACTTACAAGAAAGATGGGGATGGAATTTTTAGCAGGGCCTATTGTGATAGAACAAGAGGTAATGGTTTTAAACTAAAGGAAGGTAGATTTAGACTAGATAGAAGGAAGAAATTTTTTACAAGGAGGGTGATGAAACACTGGAACAGGTTGTCAAGAGAAGTGGAAAATGTCCCATCCCTGGAAGCATTCAAGGTCAGGTTGGACAGGGTTCAGAGCAGTCTGGTGGAGTTGAAGATGTCCCAGCTCACGGCAGGGGAGTTGGACTAGATGGCCTTTAAAGGTCACTTCCAACCCAAACCATAATGATTTTCCAGCTGAATCAGTTTTCATTTGTGCTGACAGAGCAGAGGTTAGAGGTGCAAGAATGAGTGACTGGTGGACTTCTGGAGAGGACTCTTGAAGTTTACCAGACTGTTGCCTCTAGTTGTTCCATGGTAGGTCTGTCTTAAACCATGCCTGCATCTTCAGGCGTTCTAATGCAGAAAAGGGGAGGAAACAAATCTTGTCTCCTGGATATTTTGTTTGTTCATGATACGAGTTCTCTTGGGCTGAGAAAGGTTCTTTTCTTTTGTCTGGGTGTTCCGTTAAGTGATTGTCTGCCACTCCCTAGGAAAGAAAGATGTTTTTTGAAAGGTATGGGAATGTTATATAAGGAGCTAAGCTATGGTGTTATTTATTCAAAACTTACATTTCATCAGTGCCCAAAGTTAGAACCTTGTTCTTTTAAAATGTGCAAACACCCGGACTTGTACGCAAAGGTGGACAATGTGGGAAGCTGGTCAGTAAATGTGAGACAAAATGACAGGTCATATTGTTAGGCCTCAATAAAACCTGATGAAAGTGGAATCTTTGCAATCCATTTTGTTCTGCCCAGGCTCAGCTCACTAAGGCATCTTGGGTTCTTTATGGTTTCCCCTCTCCCCCCTTCTTTTTCTTTTTTTTTTCTGTCTCGCTTGCTTCTTTAGTGGTGAATTAAATTGTCTTCAGGAGGAAACCAGAGCACAAGAGTCTGCTCTGACTAACTAGCAGGAGTACGTGTCTGGAAATGGAGAGAGTAGAGTAGAAAGGAGTGGAGGAAACTATTCCCTTTCTAGTTTCTCAACCTAAACTCAGATGGCATAAGTCCGTGCAAAAGCTGACGGGCAGTCGTGGCAGAGGCAGAGGTGGTGAGGAACATTCCCATGTTCCCTTAGCAGACAGTTCAGTGGGATTTTTGCCGTTGACTTCAGTGAGGCCAAGCGTATGAAAAAGAGAGAAATGGAGAGTGAAAGAATAATAAGCAGAACAATCTGGAAGGTATGGAGAGAGCTGCAAAATAAATGAAGCAAGACAGAAAAAGTGGGAAATGTAATAATAAAGCTGTCAGATATAGGAAATAGATAGGTGGTGGGGAAGAAGGCAAGAGGTCATGTGCACAGCTGAGTTTGGACAAAATGTTTTATTCGTTTCTTACTCTCTTCTACTGTTGAACCTGTCTGCCAAGCCCTACTATTGATACACCAATATTACTTGGCCAGTAGATATTTTCTTTTAAACTGATGTGTCTTTTTATGCCACCTAAATGGTGCATTCATCTTTAGCTCATATTGTTTTCTGGTGAAGCTAAAAAGAAAATTAGTAAATTACTGCCAGAAAATGCATTGTATTTGGAAAGGGTATTTTTTTCTTTCTTTCCAGTATTTTCAACTTCTCTAAACCCCAAAACTATGGAAAATTTCAGAGGGATGCTTTCTCTAATGACATTTGTGGTCTGGTTTAGAGGAGCAATGTTTTGTTGAGTGTTTAAGTAAACAGATTCTAATCAAAGGCAAAACTCCACATCATCCTGTGGCTTTTCCAGAACTTGCTTTTGTTCTAGTATTCATATCCTATCTGTTACAATTTTGTTGTTCTTAAAATGAGTATTGTATTAGAGAACAGGGAGTGTGCCTGTATGAGACAGTTACCGAGTCCGCCCTACTGGCAGCTGTTTACCTAAACAGATCCTTTTTGACTGCAGTCCCTGTGAACACTGGAATTGGAGAAGATGGCATGTGCCGTTCCGCATTGGAATGATTTCTTGCAGGCAGTGGAAATATCTGTGGCAAATCAAATTTGCATTCAAAAGTTCATTTATAATCATTGTGGTTATTGTGATTTCCCCTCTCTCCGTGTACATCCTTTTAATCTGCTAAGTGTAAATTTTCCAAACTCGACAGGTTGCGTAAGCCAGAAAAGTAGGAAATAACTCCCCAAAGAACTGCTGCCAGATCTTTGAAGCACGTATTGAGTTATTGGATCCGAAACGCAATGTGTAAGAGTTGCTTTGCCAAGTTTTGAAAGTTACAGTATGTGGAGTGATGAGACTGCTGTCTAGTTATTTTCTGTAAAACAAAGGGGAAAGACAGAAATATGGAATGTTGTTTTTTGCTTAACGACACACATTCCACTTTTGAGTTGTTTATATTTTTAACTATTGTTTCTTCTTTACAAAATTAATAAGAGCTGTTAAACATTACAATGAAAGGTAGCAAGTAAATCTACTTGTATTTCATAACTGAGCATTTTGCTGTTTGATCTGTACCAGACTGAAAATTCGGATTGTAAACAAGATCATTATGAAAACTTTTGCAGTCTGGGTTGGCAGTTGGCAGCACATCTCTGGAGCTCCTGTAGGTATTACAAGTAATTCTTGTGCTGATATATAGACTGCCTTTTCAAGATCTGCAGAGTTTTTTTCTCAGGCATTTGTACGTTTGTAAGACTTTGGCCATTTATACTTGTTTTGCAGTGAGTGTGTTCATTAATGGCGTAATGATCAACCTCGTACAAAGGAAGCAGGGCTTCACTTACCTCATTAAATCAGGTTTAGATGGTGAGATGTGTGTATCCAGCCTCTGTGAGCAAGCGGGTTGCTCAGTCTGACAAAAATTCCTTTGGTCCTTGTGTTCTTGCTGAGCTATTTTTTAGCCTTGAGAAAGCAACCTCGTCTTTCCTTCTTCAGAGACGTTATGGGAGGCGAAAAGCCAGTTAACCTAGCTATTAAAATATTTGTGGCTTGTATTTGGTTTGAATTCACCTGGGCTGAGCAGCTGGCTCTAAGTTCTAACTCACGTTAGTACTTGGTTACTCTGTTCAAATTATTTCTGAACATTTCTCTTTGAAAACTAAATAAATGAATTTTAAAATTTCCCCTAGTAAGGTGCTTTTGCACATGTTGAGCCTTACATGTAGTGCACTAAGCAATTTAACTCCCTCTCTGAAAGGCAGATCAAATGTTCTTTAATACCTGACTTATAATGAGAGAAGTTTTGGATTCAGGTGAATCGGAACTTGAGTTTCCTGAATTTGAAGCTGGTACCCATTTTTTCCTTTTAAAAAAGCAGTTCTGCCTGCCTTAACTCCAAAGGATTCATATAAGACATTGGCATGGTGTTTGGCTGTGGCTGTGTTGGAATTTGGCAAGGTGAAATCTTTAATTAGACGTAGTATCTTTTATCAGACCCAATAAAATAGTTGTATCTTGTGGGCGGAAGAACAGAAAAACATTTGGGCGTACAAGCCTGTCTGCAAGTCATCTGGGTCTGACTGCCTGAAAACTAGTTGGCTTTTTTCTATTTCTTCTGTGGTATTTTTTTTTAAAGAAGTAGGTAAGCAACTAGCAAGATATTCTGAAAAGCCTGAAATACAAACTTATGTAAGGGTTTTAAAATTTATTTCTTTTGGTTTAACTGTCCTTTTCCTACCTGTCTTAATTTGTTGCCTAAACTCTATAGAATTTATTTTTTATTTTGTGAATTGTGTGTATACACAGTTGGTGAATTTTGGAGTTTACCCTTTTAAAATGTTAAACGGTTGAGGCAGTTTCCAGTTGTATATTTTTAAGGAAATGGAAAGCTTTCTCCTCTTCATCATTGATATATCAGCATGGAGCTTTTCATATGGTCACCAAAAAATTTGTAATTAGATTTGTCATTTTTAATGTTCTACTTTTTTGTGTTAATCTACAGGTGCTGTAAAAGTGTAGTAAAATATTTTAACATTCACTTTAATGTCCGTTTCATCTTGGAATCATAGAATCTTGTGAAGGTTTGCAAATTGGCAAGAGCATAAACAGGTTCGGAGCCTAAGAACTTACTTCAAAAATTATTATGAGCAAAGCAAAGACATGACAGCAAATGCCTTTTAAATATGAGGTAATATAGCTAAAGCAACGCTGGACAGAATGGCTAATCAGTGCGAGCTGGATCCTATTCCGTGACATGGGAGCACATGGTTGGGTCCTCAGTATTTCTTCATGGAGTTTTGTTTTCCTCTCTAGTACAATTTTGCAGCCTATCTGTTCATCCACTGGGATCCAGGGAGAGCTTTAAAAAGCCGGGGCAGCCTGTGAAGAGATTGAATTCACCATATCTCCTAAGACTGCATTTTCTGGAAGGCTTCCCTGTTTCTGTAGGGTATTGTTTCACTGCTGTAAAAGATGCTTTGCAAACAAGATGTCCTACTCCAGCATGCCTAATGCACAGGTGTAGAGCTGGGCACACTGGCTAGTTGAGGGTGTACTGGTGGGAGGGAGGTTGTCGTGTCCTCTGTCAAGTTAGTGTGTTCAGGCATTTTGGCTGGCTGTACCCTCTCTGTCCCTTCTTTTCTTGGTGGTGCAGGTTAGCCACTGAACCTTGGCAGCAGGTCATACAAGACAGCAGGTGACAGAAGAGCAGGAAATGATGCTATCGAATCTGCTACCTGTTGTACTTGTGACCTCAGCAGAATAGACCGGAGTCAATATTATAAAACTAAAACACACTCTGTTCGACAGTTTATTGTTTGTCCTTTTAGCCTTTTTTTTTTTTTTTTTTAAAGACTTGTGCCCAGAACACAAGGGGTTTGCTTCTGTATCTGAGTATTTTTGCTGGCATTTGATGTGACTTGAGATAAACAACATGAACTTGAGTTGAGTGGTTAGATGTTAAAACGGCTCCACGTGTGTTGGTTCACTGCCAGGAAAAGGTGAACGTTCCGCATAAATGCTGTAATTAAACACTAATCAGACATTTATTATTGTTGAGTGAATGACCTGACAAGGATGCAGTGCAGCTAAAATGTACAGGTTATATTAATGGAAGTAAAAAGCTTTATTAATATTTGAAGAATGGCTTTAATTAGCCTGACTGTTGGTAGGTGTGTTCATGTTCTCAATGTACATCCGGTATAACCTTTTTCACCAATTTATAATTGGCAGTTTCCCATAGGAAATAATCATTATTGGTATTATGAAAGCACTTTGTATCTTTCACATTTGGGAAATGAAAGTTTTGCAAAGGTCAGAATAAAGTGTGCCCCCAATTATGCTAATAACTCATACCACAAATGATCCACTGGAAGGTTTAATAGCTTGGTAGTCCTCTTTAGATTTTCTTAGAACAGGAAGAATTAATATTAGATTTTGACACTTTACAGAAAGGTGAAAAAAGAAATCTTCCTTCTCCCTGGCTTTTTAACTGTGTACCTGAATTCTCTTAGTGACTTGAGGATCCTGAAATGTCGGTTTGGTGATGGTTTGTTTTGTT
>VXBH01008109.1:732253-795355 GCA_013400035.1 Rynchops niger | reverse complement strand
TCATTTTTTTTTTTTTTTTTTTTTTTTGTTTGTTTTGTTTTTTTTTTTTTTTGTTTGTTTTGGGGTTTTTTTAATAATTCTTCTTAAAAGCATTTTGTTCCACTTTACTGTGAGGCCAGTATATTTTTCAAGGAGCCCAGGATTGCAAAGGTCACCATGTTTTGCCATTTGGGAATGTCTGTACATTTTATTTGGAATTTGACAGTATAATCTAATAGACTTTGATCATTTTGCTAAATGGAATGTGTTGAAGTTATTTAAAATAATACCATGTTTAAAAATATATTGAAAGCTATTAAAAAAACCTCAAACCTAGAATTTTAAAGCAAACTAAATTTTAATTTTGCTTTTTACCTGTCAAATAAAATTGCCCTTGTTTTCTGAGGGCTGTTGCACATCTGCACTCCAAAGGTTCAAGTAACTAAACCACCCAGAACTTCTGTGAACATCAGAACAAATCTTCAGAATATAATTACTTAGAAGTTATTTGATACTGGATTTTCTCCGTTATGTCCACTAGACAGATTTCCTTTGAACCAGAAGGTCTGCGTTACTTGCAATGGCTTTTGCTTTTTGTAATTTTGAGGTTAAAACATTAGTAAAAGGCTAGATGGAATAATTTACTCCTGAGACTGATTATCCTAATATATCCACAGTTACTGTGCATCTACTGAGTTGTTAAAGAACCCATTAAGAGGGCAGTCTAAGAGCTAACATTTGCAGATGTCTCCAAATTGAATTATAAATGTCTCTGGTAAACAAAATGTTTGCTGCACTGTGTCGGTTCCACTTAGAGGTCTGGCTGTATCAGGTGTGTGTGTTTTGTAACATACTTTGAAAAGAAAGAAAAGGCAATGAAATAAATAACTCTGATTTACTCTTCTCAATTTTTTTTTTAAGTTTAGAGACATTTTTTAATTATACATGTTTTAGTTTAAAATGTTCTCCTTTTTTTTTTTTTTTCTTTTCCCCCAGTGTTTTCTGTAAGCTTTACTTCAACAGAGATGGAGATGGTTTATTAGTCTCTTTAGATGAGCTGTAAATGAGGGATATTGACATGCATGGAAATTGAAATCAAGGGTTGTTAGAAATTTGGATACACTAATTTTATGAGCTGCATTAGGAAAGCTGCTGGCTTCTGCTTTACTGAAGGCGTTGTTTTGCTTCATGCAGTCATTAGGATGATAGCAAGACTACCTTCATAAAATGTCTGTTATAAGTGCATCCCTTTATACCAATTTTTCCAAAAGCAGTACTAGCAAGGCCTTTCTCATGCAAACGTGTCTCTATGAACCGCATTCCGGTGCAACTGACCGTGCTTGTAAATAAAGAGCAGGATGGGAGCAAGCTGTTGGTAGGCTTAAACTTGAATCTTGATTATGTCCTCCTGTAAATATTTTTCTGGTTTGGCATTTCTTTATTTTTTCATTGTCAGTTGTGATACACGCTTAATACTAAGTGCAGAGACCCTCAGTCTCTGTGTGCTGTTTCTACTTCAGTTCTCTCCGTAGGCAAATTACTCCTCCTCTGTATAAACACCTCTGCTCTCTGAGGGGACATTATTAACTGCAGTCAAGCCAGTCCCGTTTTCACCTAGAAGATTCTTTCTATGCAAATACACATAATCCTGTGTGGAAGAGATAAAGGCAAATTTGTCAAATTAATCTGGGTAAAACGCATACACGTGTAGTTGAATAAAGGATTCTGGTTTTGTAGCCTACCTACAGATGGCGTTGTACAGTCTAAAACAAATTTTCTAAAAGAAATCCGAAATTTTGAATATCAGGCACACCACGGAAGGTAAAGTTAGGTTTATTTAAATAAATATTTAAATAACCTATATAAATAACCTTATTTAATAAACCTAAGTAGGTTTGTATAGCCTATGTAATGAAATACATGGCAGTATTTACATCTGGTTAGAAGCAGGACTCCGTACTTGAGTGTTGTTTCACTAAACTTTCAAAACGGTGTGGATTTTATTTCATAGCTATGTGAACAATTAAATCCTCCGCAATTTTTCTGACTGTCCTAATTATTTTTTTTCATGTGAAGCTTGCTAATGCAGGTCTCATCGCTGCTCACTCTGCCAGTGAGCCAGGTATGTCTCTTGATGGTACTTGTGCTTTTAGACCAATGGGGACAAAGTGATCCAGTTTTTCCTTCCTTCCAGGTGCAATTATGGGTCTCAATATAATAAAAATAAAATGATTTAATATCTGCAGAGGTTCATATGGCATATTTTCCATTTATTTTAAGTTTGGAAGCTAAAATATCTTAATTGATAATCCCATAAGGCTTATTTTTTCATGAGCGCTCTTTTCTCTCTGCAGTTCTGTATTTTCAGGGTACTGCTAGTTCTGTAAATTTAGCTATCAGGCTATTGTAATTTAAGGCCAAATCCTTCTCATAGTTGAAAGAAAAAAATCCAATGGTTTTACTGGAGTAGAATCAGATTTAAGGGGCAGAGCCTGAGTAGTCTTTAATTGTTCTAATCCCGGGACAGCTTTCCAGCCAGGATGCTTCACAGGCACTGTAACATTTTGTATTGGTTGAATCTCTCCTGATGTGAAATATAAAGATGATTTGTTATGCATGATTTGGCTGTATAGCCTGCTAAAATCAGCAGGATCAGTTTTTCTAGTTGCATTAAGAGGCATTAAGAGAGAAACTATATAGATTTTTGTCGTGGTGGTTTGGTGGTTTTTTTTTTTGTTTTGGTTTTGTTTTGTGGTTGGTTTTTTTTTTTGTGGGAGTGGGAGGGTGTGTTGACCCTTCTCTCTCATGTTTTACTTCAGGTTTTTTTAATTTGGTCAGCAAACTGTTGATATGACGGGGTCTCTTCACAAAGTCTTGCAGCTCCAGATTGTGTAGTCTGCACAGCTTTTTGTTAGCATCAGTGTTTTGGTGGTTGTTTTACTTCAGCACCAAAATAAAGTGTTTCTCGTTCTCCTGTACACGTGGCCGTGTAAGCATGTTCCTCTCTCATACTGATCTGCTGTTGCTCTCATCTTGTGGTCCCCTGACAATCTATCATCTGACGGGTCCAGTGGAGACAGCACAGTTGTGATGCAGGAATAGATCAGTTTTGCTCAGTGACTGATTTTGGGTTGCTCATATCACTTTCTTACACCATTTTCCCACCTCTTAAGAGCTCTTCAAAGAAATGTGCCCCTCTGTCAGCAGAGCAGTGAAATTAGGATCTCTGCTGCAGCCGCGATGTGCTTTAGCGTTCAGAGTATTTCTTGTTGCAGGAACCATCCTGTTTGAAGTATTCTTGCTGTCAGCTTTCCCGTAGGCATCACAGTTGCATGAAGATGAAAAGAAAGCTAGGAAAACAGAGCGTTGGAAGAGTATTCTGGTGCGATGGTGTGTCAATCACAGTCATGATTCTTATTCGCTGAACAATTAGTTAAATTTTTAGGCAAGCAAGAGCTGATGTTCTCATTTCAGTTGTTGTACTGAGCAATTTCAAAAAGCATCCAAGTTTTATTTATTGACCAACAAGCAAATATGAAAAGAAAAAATACGCCTGAACGCAGTCGTTGGCCCAAGAGTAATGGGGCAAGGGTTTGTGCGAATTTTAACACTCCAAATTAATATTTCTGTTTCTTAGAAGATATGAAGAAATGTAACTCAGGGTCTTATTCTGAATTTAGTATGATTGTGGCTAGTCTTGCTGGTATTTTCTCCACATGGTTTGTATGATAAGAAGTACTTATAGTAAGCTCTTGTTTAACAGAACCCTGGATCTGCCCTGTAATAGAGAACACTCAATATTGAGGATGCTGTATCAGGCCCTTTCAGTCAGCGGAGGCTTGTGGTGAATGAGAGTCTGTTGCTTTCCATGCATCTGCAGAAGGATAAAGAGAAGTTCCTTCCCTGTGGCTTCTCTAGTGAATTACAAAGGCTAAGCAAGTTAGAAGTTTCTACATGCTGTCAAACTAAGCAAATGATGTGGCCGCTTCTTTTTTCCCTATTCTGCTGTTACTGAGACCTTATTCATGATGAGGAAGTGAATACCATATTTATTTGCTACTGTGGCAACATATGAAAATCCTGATTTTCTTAATATGAATGGGAACGTTGCTCTTCTAGTTTGGGATGCCAGGATTTCACCGGCTGTGCTTATTTTAGGCATACTGGGTGCAGAAATTAAAACTAATTTAAAGCTGGGTTATCATTAGGCTAGTGGTACTGGAACTAGTTCCCAGCCTTGTCATGGATAATGTGCTTTTCAACATGAATGGATTCTTCTCTCTTGGTTTTACTGACCCCGTGTAATTCCACTGCTGCTACATAAATGGTTGTTCAGCCCTTTCTCAGTACAGTGCTTTCCCATAGTGTATTTCAAGTGTATGAATTTGCATTCTGTCTGCAGAATTATGGGAAAAACAGTTCCCCGGGGTTCAGTGAATTGAAGTGTTGTTGCAGAATTGCTGAGTAACAGGGTAGAGCAGTACGTAGGTAAACATTTGTTGGAGCTGATGGGATAGATATGTTGGACCGCAGTAGTCACTGTTCGGAGGTAAATTAAAGGACAGCAAAACACAGAATTCCTTCAAAAGTCCAAAGCATCACATGTGTTTCATTCTGGTTTTGTTTCTGAAGCCATAAAAAACTATGTACCACACACAGAAAAGTAGCAATGAAACAGGACTTGTTTCCCAGTGCCAGCTAAATGGTGTAAAAGGGATACCCATGTATCTTATGACTCCTGATTTTTATTTTTGTGCTGATATTAAACTTACAAATGGTTTTAATATACAGTCTAAACGGTGACATGTACCATTTTGTACAAACAGTGGAGGGAAATATCACTGTTTTAATTTTATTTTATTTTTGCTAATGATTAATCTCTTTTGAAAAGAACTCTACAGGACATATCAAACCTAAAACTGAGATTTTTTTAATCTCTGAGTGAGTAGTCTGGAGTCCAGTTTCTGTCTTGCAGGTAAAACCATATATATTTGATTATGACAGGTAAGGCCTGAAAATGAAACTCAAGCATCCTCATTGATAGGAGGAATAAATGCTGCTCTGCAAAGACACTCCATATGTATGTCATATGAGGAAAGCTGTTAAATGAGGAAAACACTATATATATGTGTAGTATATATAGTATATATTAGTTCTCTTTTGTCTGTGCACAACTTCTGCAGGCTTTTGGAGACACTAATTAAGGAGAATTTGGGGAACCAGAAAGCGTAGTGCTGAGTACTTGAAAGCAAAAATATGTGGAAATCATAACTAAAGATATTTGTGAAGAATAACAGTGATGCCCCCTTGGACAAGAGGACCTTTATTAGGGAGGTGTTGTTCAAGAGCGGGGAATTATGTGAGGAAATGCAAGCCCAGTGGCATGGGTAACTTGCTGAGTGAAGAGGTTATTGCGAGTCTGAGCGGTGCTGAGGGTAGAGGGCAGCGTGTGATACTTCAGTCTTCCGCTTCGCTGGTGGTGGAGACCAGGTGATTGAGCAGGCGTCAGGAATTGTCTTAAAATAATGCCTGTTCTTTGGTCCCCAGGCGTGCCCCGTGATACACTCTGTGTTTGTGACCAATCATCTCTCTTTCTGAAGCCTACAGCATCCCACGTGTGCTTTTGTGTGGCGATAGGGGCCCTGGGGATTATTGTGGTCCTCTTACCATCTCCTTTGCTCTTCCTTACTCTTTGCTGACAGATGCAAACACCAGGGGAAAAATATGTCAGCTGTTTCTTCTTTCCTCAGTTTCCTCTTTCTTCTACAGCAAGCAGCAAAGAATAGGATGGAGCCTCTTCACGGAGGCTCCTCAGATACTGTGGGGCTGAAGGGTATTTCGTGATCGAGGAGAAAAGGCTGAAAAGCTATTCCAAATAATCTTTGGCTAATATGCAAGTAAAAGGTACTGCTAGCTTAGCTAACAGAAGGAGCTGTAGTGGGTCAATTGGTAGCATAAAAGAAGTTTGAATAAGTGACAGTTTCCACAGTATTTCAGTAGTTTCAAGGCATGTATTCTGAAGAGCTTAATTTGGCATCACTTAAAGTATCCCCTCATTATACAGGAGAAGACAAAAGCCTCTTGGAGGCTGCCATAAGGTTTGTTGTACAAATTTAGAAAGAAAAGTGAATTAGTCTGACGTTATAAAAATCAGCTCTGTGTCCTGTAAGCTATTTCCTATTTGGTGTGTATGGAAAATTCTCACTCGGTGGAAGGTAAGGTCAATTTAAACACAGCCCACTTCCAAATAATTTAATACTGATACAGTGTTTAATTCTATACTAAACAATAAACAGGGACGGTCCTTTTGTGTTTACATAGAGATTTAGAAATAATTACATCGCCCTTCATTCTTCTAGGTTTTATTAGAAAAGACATTGAAGACAAATAGAACAGTGACAAAGCTAATAATAGGTCTTTTATGGAATGGGACTTTTTTTTTATTTTGCCAAACTAGAGCATTTTTACATCCTTGTGCTTTTAGGTTGTCTCTTTTGTAAAAGCGGAAAAAGGGAGATACAAAGATATAATTCAGATTTCATTTCAGCTGTCTTGATTCAGAGCTGCTGCTTGTTTTCTGTGAGCTCAGTGTAAAGTTTTTATTATTTTCATTTCTATTTTTATTTTTAGAATTGAAGTAAACTGCTGCTTCTGCTTTCTTGTGTATGTTTCTAGATATTTCATACATGAGTATTTGCCTAAGTAATTTTAAAGACAAAGTACTTCTAAGTGCAGGATGGCAGCTCTTACCTTCAAAGCCCCTACAGCGCACCTGGCACAATAGGAACGTGTAGCTGTGTATGAATAATTGAATGTCAGCAATTAGAACCATTATTAAAATAGGAAGCTACTGCGACTGTATTTTCTGCTCATTGTCTCTGTTCTATCTATTCCTCCTATTAAGTGGTGTGCTTGGCTGACAACTTAAAGCTAAATATTTCTTGCTTCTCTTTGGTGTTACATTTTGTCTCCCGCAGCAGTGGCATTCCACAAAGGATAATTACCATAGGTACAAATAGCCTGCAGCAGCGCTGCGTTACCCTTGTCACCGAACCCTCCGGCCTTGCAGAATTGGGAATGGCAAAACGTTTGTATTCCTCGAGCGCAGTGGGGAAATGCTCCGCAGGGTGATGGTTCTTCCCCAGGGCATGCACGCCCCATCTCTTCACTTTCAGCTTTTATTGTAGGTGCTGCTGGTGTGCAGCATTGGGAAGGGTCTGAGGTTTCTGCATGGGCTCTGCGTGGGAAATTCAGGCTCAGAGCAGAGACTGACAAGGAACTGGGCACCAGATGGGGTGCAGAGCCTCTGTGCTGCGGGAAAGCGTGGAGGGACCATTCTCGCAGGTGGGTTTGGGGCAGTTCTGAGCAGGGACAGGGACTGAGGCAATATTTCCTCTAGGTATTTCTGCTGCTGGTCCTCCATGGGAGGTGGAGAAGACAGTGAAAGAGCATGAGCCGGGCTGTTTGAGACTCTGTGTTTAGTGGTCCTTCTCAACTCCCCCAACAACTGCTTGACAGCTTCCCTAAATTTGGATGGATTTTGCCCATAGCGAAATGGCATAACCACCAATTCCTCCATCCCCAGTCCCTGCAGCTGCTTAGAAATCCTTGCAATCGGCAGCTCGATCGTCACTGCAGTATAGTTCTGGATTTCCTTCCTCTCCTCCTCTAATGAAGGAGGGATTCACCTTTTCAAATATAGAGCAGTAACCACCTTCTCCCTCCTCCCGCTTCCCTCAATTTTCAGATGTGCACTATATCCAGGAATCTAATTTTAAATTAACTTGTCACCCTACATCCCATCTGTAGGGGTTTACAATTTTAAAGCAATTGCCTTTGAGGTGACTTTATATACCGTTCCATTAACGTATACATATCAATTCTAGGGCACCTACAGACTACAGAATACAATTCCCTCTTGACCAAGTGATCTTCAGGGAAAAGAAGTAGTTTGCATTTGATTTGCTGTAGAGTCTTATTCTGTGGTATGTCAAAATCTAACATTGCGTGGGGCCATTGAATGACTTAGAATAATTGTATTAATACAAGACATTTTAGTGCAGTTTTAGTCTAAATACCAAATATCAGATGGATTTTCTTTCTCCGTTGTGTTCTATCATCCGTGGATATTTTAGTACAATGTAGGAGAGAGTGAAACTATTCTTACCTGAATTTGTGAATATTTGCATGACCGCCCAAGGTATTGACTGCCCCTTGCAAGCATTTTTACATTAATTTTATTAAAGAATTATGTAAAGAAAATGATGGGAGCTTAGATTGTATTTGAGGCTGTTAAATCCCTCAATTTCGCTGTTGTATATCACACTGTTATTGGTGACATGATACAGATGTGTGATGCTGCTGTGCTTGCACTGTCTCAACAGCCACCCTTAGGCCAGCTGTGTAACATGTGGTTTGTACTTCATTCTTTATCCTGAGGTAAACAGCATTAGGATCATGATACAGAAGAGTAATTTTCCTTTGGAAAAGAGAATTTTGTTTCCCTTTCATGCCCCTACAGTTGTATTCTTGCCAGCCAAGATGAAGTGATTTTGGTTGTGACAGAACTGATAGTTTCTTTTAAAGGAAAAGAGAGTCTCGCGCTTCTGTGACAGAAGAACTGAGACATGAATAACTCAAATACCAAAAATCGGTAGGTCTCTGCCCCTTTCCCATTAGCCTGCAGGCATCTCACTCTGCCAGGCTCCCTTTTGAAGAAGAGGCAAGTTAGCGCTGAAAGGGGCACTTGGAAATGGCAACCTGGGAGTCAGGAGCAGCAGCAGAGGCAAAGAGAAGGTGCTTGTGGGGGAAAGGCAGGGAAGAGATGAAAGAGTTTGGCAGAGCTGTAGTGGAGAGGCAAGCGAGGATGGCAGCTGTGTCGAATACCTAGATTAGTGAGTTGACTAAATTTTTAAAGAGCTCCTAAGTGCAAGGGTAAGATTTTATTGTTCCATTAAGAAAACAAAACAAAAAACTGGAACTGGCTATTCTAAAAGCACTTCAGCAGATGCTAAGCAAATCTTGTATTGGTAATTTAAAAATTGAGTAGGCTGTTGGTCTTGCTCGGTTTGCGTGTACTAGTTTGCATGTTTTATATATAGTGCAACTCGGGATGCATAAAAAATCCAATTATCTTTTGGAACTTTAGACGGTCAGTTCAGAGTGACAACAAATGAACCAATTGATTAATAAAACAAAATGCAATCTGTATATTTGGGTACCAAGAAGACTGGGGATCACTTACTCCAAAAGAGCAACAAGGAACTGTGTGTTTAGGATTGCAGACAGGCCACTTATTTGAACATAATTTTCAGGATTTTATTATGCAGGCCTTATTTTCAAAGACAGATATGCACTAATGCTATTATTTTTGGTTCAAAGGTAGTCAAAGTAGAGTGAAATGATAGATTGCCGTCTCTGAAGAGAGTGAAGTGTTCTAACGAGAGTGTGCCTCTACCAGAGGATTTGCAGGCAGACAAATGTCCAACCATGCAATCTACCCAGAGGCAAATTGCAGAGTGAAGTCAGGGAGGCTGTTTAGCTCAGTGACAGTGGAATATTTTCCACAGCTGTACCTTGATAGCTCCCGTGTAGACCTGGATGTATTTAGTGAAGGGGTAAAAAGACAATCACATGGTAGTGAAAAGGAACATAGTTCTGGCTGTGGAAATAAAGCTGAGTCATTTTAACATCCTCAATACATTTTTCTCTCTCTTTTTTTCTTTTTTCTTTTTTAAAATTTCAATATATACATCCAAATATTTTTTCAGTGAACTGCTAATTCTTCTTACAGCGTGGACCACACAGCTCTCTGTAGTGGCCTGTACAAGGGCAGGGGGTGGAGATCTGGTAAAACTTTGGACCACAGTTCAGCTCTCCACCCTGCTGTTTCCTGCGTGACTAGAGTGTTCTGCAGTCACTAAGACTCTCTAAAAATCCTTTCTTACGCTGTTTCTTTGCTTATGGCTTAAGGAAAGTAAAATCTCTAAGGATCCAGCTGTGCTTCAGATTAATACTGTGTGCATAGTAAAGGCTAGACAGTGAGACAGAAGCCTTACATTCTTGATATTTACTTATTTCTAAGTAAATGCATCTGTTGGACTGACATTAACCTCTGTACTGCATGTATACGATCACAAAAGCCAACTCTCAAAGACACAAGTGTCCATAATACTTCTTTTTTAAAAAAGAAAAATCTCCAGAGTATATGCTGATGGAATTTTTTTTTTTTAATCGTTAATGTCAGTCTGTTTCAAAAACAATTGTTCTTTAACAATGAAGCACGTGCTGTACATAGGAAAAAAGGGTCTAAAAATAAATAAATAAATATCCTGGTTTGATTTCTTCCGCATCACCCTAAGTTAGACAAGTAGTATGTTATCCTGCTGGACTACAAATGCTTAATTCCAGGAGGGAGAAGACAAAGTACAAGAAATTTTGTATCTGTTTGTCTGTATCTTACCTGTAAATATGCATCTATTTGTATGTATAACTATAAATAACACTTATAATGAAAATATTTATAAAATAGAAATATAAACCCCCTCTATACTTTGTGTAAAGAGATGTAAAAAATATATATATTTTACAGATGGGGGCTATATATTAGTTACATGCATGCTTATGTAGAGAACAGAACAGTAAAAAATCCAAAACCAAACCCCAAAATAAAACAGAAAATAAGTAGTTGTTCAGTTTTAGAGCAAAAGTAGTCTGAGAATGTAATGAAAATAATTCCAAAGGTTATTTTTGGTAGTTTCAAGATCAGGTTCTCCGTGGCTGCTCAGGGGCTGAGGTGAGCTCTCAGCTGTGGCTTCCTCTGAATCCGGCCCCTCTGGGACCTGGAACATCTGCCTGTCCCAGCCTGAATGGGGCTACTGGAAGCGCTTTGCGGCTGCTGGAGGACGCCAAGCACGTCTGCTTCCATGGAAAGTTGTCAGGCACATGAAAACTGTGCTTGAGGGAAAGCTTCCGGACATTGACTGTTTTCTATAAAACACTGATTTTTCAGGAGTTGTCCCGTGTCATTGGAAAAGTGGGCTGGGCAGTGCATTCTGTATTTGTAGTCCATGGCTACAAATGGTTTCCATTTGTAGTCTCACTGGCTGGTTTGAAAAGTGAGATGTGTCCTGGGGAGGGTTTTCCTCAGCTGCTGGCAAACCACAAAACCGCGAAAGGCAATAATATTTGAGACCAAACTGTTAAAATGTTTTGATTTCTCCTCAGGAATATTTGTCCAGTTGCGAGTCACCTTTGAACTGGTAGATTTCAACTTTCCCCTTTACATTTATCAGAAGGTGACCACAAAATAAATAGTGTGTTTTTTCATTCTTTACCCAGTTTGTTACTTTGTGCATTAGACAGTACTCTGTAAATTATAGTTCCAGTTTTTCTCTTGAATAGTCATTAATGCGTGTTACCATTTCACTTGTGCTGGAGATCCATTTAATGTTACTCAGTCCTCGGAGAGAGGAAAAAAAAAATAAATTTTTTTTTTAAATATTTAAAAAAAAAATAGGAAAATGAAATAGTAAAATGGAAGAAATTGTTGGGGGAACTATGGAGAGCACAGTAAAATAGAGTTTCTTTGCTTTGTTTTGTTAATGTACTTGTTTTCAGATTGATAATATTATTGTTTCTGGTGTTTTGCTCGTGTCGCTCACAGCTTCATTAAAAAATAATCATGAAAATATTTTTTTTTCCTGTGTCTAAATGTTAGGAAAATAATTCATTTATTTATTGAAGTAGCAGTTTGGTTGGAAGTTGAAGACTTCCGTTTTTGGGGGGTGAGGTTAATTAAATTGACTATTAGTATTACAGTGCCCTGCTGTCTTAATGTGGTTCATTTTTTGTGTCCTGTTTTAAGAGCCTTCATTTCTTCCTGTTCTTTCCCTTCCTATTCTATTAGCGTATGAAAACGGAAGAGCAATTGAACCGAACTAAGTTTATCTGCGGATACTTTTTGGTTTGGCTAGCAAATTGAAAGCAAAAGGCCAGGATGGGGGAGTGTTATCCGGGGGTAATGCGAGACGTTTGGTTTATAAAGGTGGGTTTCCCCAGAGGCTGGGAGATTGCTTGGGCTCGGGGCAAGCAGCCAGGAATGCTGCCTGTTCTGCACGGCTAAACCGTGGCACACCTCTTGGTCCCAACGTAAAGCTTCAAACCTGTGCTGCATTGTAGGTAGGTGATAGGATCTGTCTGTACAAGATACGCTTGTATGTGCCCTAAGCACTTCTTTCATTTTTCTTTATTGCAAGCATAGTTTAAAGTGATGTAAAGAAGAGAAAGTAGGTATGGAAGGGAGGAATCTGTTTTGAACCGCTAGTGACCACAAAACGGCTTCCTCCCGGGGCTGCCACGCAGCTGTCTGTAAGGAATAGCTTGTTTTGGTTTTTTCACTGTTCTAGTGAAATATAATTCAGGCTTTAAAGGATGGGGTTTTTTGTGACCTGCAACATTTTGTGCTATAAAACTAAAGACTACTCTTGTTTTATTTTGTTTTCTCTTTCCATATTAGTAGTTTAAGTTTTGGAAAGTGGGAGGGCATGGAAGTTTGCCAGTATTAATGAGGTGGAGTTTTCTTATTTTAGTTTGGGAACTTAGCAAAGGCAATTCATGGAAAAATTGTGTTTTCTAAGTATGAATAGGGGCCGTTCTGCATTATTTAGGTAGTGGTTCATACTGTGCAGCTGAATTACGTGCTCAAATAATAGAAGTATCAGTAACTTTATGGAGGAAAAATGTTACTTGTAAACATATTTTAAGTTTCCATTTTCATACAACTTCATAGGTCTCTGAGACTTGCTTAATATGTAATGGACAAGAAAACAAAGTTTAAATTATGTTCATTTGTTTGCTTTAATTATAATTTGAGATTTGGCTAAGACTTCTTTGTACTAAATTGCTTCTCTTAGGTCAGCTCTTCATCCTTCTTGAGTAAAAAAAAAAAATAGTAGTAATGTACACACGAAACATCTGCTGTCAATTTAGGGGTTAAGAGAACAGATTTCAAGGTTTATGACAGGTATGTAGCTGTATACTTTTGCTTCTTTGAAACTCCGATTGTATTACAGCACAAATACTTTATGAAGATTTATTAAGGTGTTGTGGTTGGTTTTGTTTTGGTGTGTTTTTTCTTTTTTGTTTGTGGTTTGTTGCAGGTTTTTGGTTACTTGGGTGTTTTTGGGTTTTTTTTTATTTTGGGGGGGGGGGGGGGGTTTGTTTTGTTCTTTATGAGGAGGAAGCTCTGTGCAAGGCGCAGGCAAGTTTGCTTTTGGTTAATCAAGCTGTCGGTGGTGTCAGGCCAGCAGCTGTGCCATAGGACCAGCAGAAGGCATTTTTGAAATATTTTCCTCAAGAATCTCGGTACTGTGAAAAGGAAGATTATTTCAGCTGTTTTGTACGTGATTAATGAAAGGAATAGTTCAGGAAATACCGTGTGACCAGCCAGGTAGTAGCACGAACACACTGTACTGTTCCCTTATTTTATTTTTTTTTTTAATATAGTTGCAAGTCCACAGTTATTTGCACTGGACTGCTGTCATTCTAAAATAGATCACTTCTTATACCTAAACTACTTCACATAATTTCTAGGATCAAATCACAAAGCTTGATGTAATGCAAAATTACAGCCTTCTTGGTTTAAAATAGTAAAAAAAATATATTTGCATAATAAGCACTGTGTTCTTTAATGTCTGTACCTTTTCCCCCCGTAAAACCCCAAATGTTAGCCCATATCTTCAGATACCAGTAATTTCCATAAAATTTCTGGTTTTCATCACACATTCATCTGTTCCTTCCCTTTTTCATACTTATCAGGGAAAATATTTATTCTAAATGTGCTCTCATATAATCTTTTTTTTTGTGGTGTTCACTGGATAACAACAGCTGCCAATGTTCTTATTACTTACAATCATTAAATGTTCCACATGAGTTAATTTCTGTAGTTAACTTACATGGTGATTTAGAAGTAGTTGTAAGGCCTTACGCTGTTTGCTGGTTTCATTTTCATTTGACTTCAGAAATTGTCGTTTCAACTCTATACTTTTGGTTAAGAATAGCACATCAGGCCAGTGGTGAACAGAGTCATTACTGCTTAAAAAAGCCTTGTTCCTGTGCTCCCCTGAGCCTTCTGTATTTCTCTGCCAACGTTTTCATACAGTCTCTTTAGAAAAAAGCTGTGAGTGATGCCACACCTTTTGTAACGAGAAACGTCCTCAAGTACACATTGCTACGCTGATTACATTTTGTAGTGTATTGGCCTTCTGGTAAAATGCAGTATTTCCAATGATTTTATAATTTATTAAATTGGGGGAATGAGGTGAATTTTTGATAAATATGTTAATTAACATGCATTTAAAAACTTCACAACACTTTTTTTGGGGGGCAGAGGAAGTTCAGAAGTTATTTCACTGCATAAAGTAAATTTACAACGCAGTGGATGTTTCCAGATGTTTTAAGAATTCCTTTCAGTTAAAGTAGCGTAATCCAAACTGAGATCTCCATGATTTTAAAACCCAAAGCATCCCTAAAGAGACAGGAGCTGTGAGAGAAATGGGAGAGAAAATATTTGCAGGAGAAGGCATAAAATTAGCGGTTAAATGGGGCATGAGTTAAGTGGAAAGTATTTAATTGCTGTACAGAAGAAGGGGCACATCAATGACCATTTTTACATGCACGGAGAAGTGTAGATACAGTGTTAGGAAATACGTTTTCTAGCTCTACAGGCAGGATTTATCTCACCTAGCTTTGCCCGCCTAAAGCTAGGGGCATCTATTTAAGCTGTTGTATTGGCTCCTTCTAAAGTCACAGGAGAGAATAAGGAACTTCTGGGGGAATGATTAATTTGTCTCGTTTTAGAGAGATATCCTAGGGTGGGATGACTTGTCTTCTGGAGGTCTCCAACATTTTGCATCGATTAGAGACAGCTAGAGAGGTAACTTAGCTTGGGCACATAGCTCTTAGGCTCCTGAGGTAGGAGAGAGATTTCAGCTGTGTTAAAGTCATATTCCAGCTTCTCATTTTCTCTGTACAGGTCTTCAGTTAAGGTGGTTTGCAGTCCTTCATTTTTACAATTACCACATGTACTGTCGTCCAAGGTTTACACAGAATAATTTTTTTCTTCGTGTTATTGTTTTAGTTCAAGTAGTTGCTTTCATAATTGTCGTGTGCTAAAAAAATTACTCCATTTTGAAGTGGTGCAGTGTATAATCTGTAACTGAATTTTGTTCAACATTATATTATCACATAAATTAACACTTTGTAGTTTGTGTAGGAAATAGTAGTCATTTGTTTTAATTTTAGAATAGTTGAAAAACGCTGCATTTGTTTTTCTCCAAACAAGCAGATAAAACCTTAACTGAAAACTAAATTAAAGGTACATAATAACACAGGATTGTTCCCTAATGACGGTATCTGCAAAAACATCCATTTGGTCTTTATCTTCACACATCAAAATATCATCTGAAACTGTTCACTTGCCCATGGCCTGCATAAATATTGTAACAATAAAGGGGGAAGAGATCTCTCAGTCATGTTCTTCATAATGGATTAAGAATTTGATCTCGCCTTTTTGATGAGAAAGGTCATGATTACTCACTGTTGAACAGAAAGTCATTCTAAAGGTTACAGACCAACAACCAATTTCCCAACACAGTAGTCTCTTTGGCCTTTATATAGTTTGTAATCATGCATTGCTTATTGACCTTTGCAGAGTAAATTTTTTTTTTTTAGGCCTTAAAAATTAATACCTTCTTTTTGTTATATAAAACTTTCATAATGGTAGACGGCACAAATGTTGTATCTCTCATACCTCATGCCCCTCTGCCCCTGAAGGGAGCTTTCTTTTCAGGGGGCTAATCAGCTGAAAAGTCACTAGTCAGCTCTCAGTTCATTGTGATGGGTCTGCTGAAGCCTTTCTCAGCCTCAAGCAGCTGTAGGAACTGGTGGGGGGGGCTCAGTTCTGCTCTACTCCGAGTGCTAGATTGTGGTGAGACTACATGGCCCCTTCATTTCCATCTCACCGTCCTCACCCTCCTGTGGCCTGCACTGCCTTGTCTCTCCTATTTAGGGTGCCACAGTAGAACTGGGAAAAGAAAAGGGAAGGCTGTCTTCTTTCAGTTGATGATTATTGTCTTCCCTTCTCCCAGTTTGCACCACTGTGAAGAGCCTGGTCCACCTCCTTGATAACATCATCATAGGTACTAGTGGAGCAGCTGTTGTGTGTCCCCTAAAGTCAAGTCCTGATCCTACAGTCTCTCCTTACAGGGCAAGTATTCTAGGCCCTGGTAGTCTTGTGGCCTCTGGTGGACTTGTGTCAGTTTGTCAAAGTCTTTCTTGTATTAGGGATCCCAAAACTGGATGCTATTACAGATGTGGTCTAAGAAGTGCTGAGTAGAAGTGGATAATCACCTCCCTTGACCTCTTAGCTGTGCCCAAGATGCTGTTGACGCTCTCTCTTGCCCGGGCATGTTGCTGACTCGTGCTCTGCTTGCTCTTTGCTGCCAGGACCCCCAGATCTTTTCTGCAGAGCTGCTGAGCCCAGCCACCTAGTTGTTTACCCAGCTAATCGTCCACCTCTCCAGAACATAACATCCCAACTGGAATATAAGGAGTAGGCCAACCTGTTCATTAGCTAATAAATTTTCCTTTGTTTTCTCATACTAGTATTACATTTGTGCAAGCCTTCTTGTCTAACAGTGCAACCTTGTTCTTGGTTATTCATCACTACGTTATAAATGACTGAAGTAAACCCAAGTTACAAGTGACTTATCATAGAATCATAGAATGGTCTGGGTTGGAAGAGACCTTAAAGGTCATCTAGTTCCAACCCCCTGCCCTGGGCAGAAACACCTTCCACTAGACCAGGTTGCTCAAAGCCCCGTCCAGCCTGGCCTTGAACACCTCCAGGGATGGGGCATCCACAACTTCTCTGGGCAGCTTGTTCCAGTGTCTTACCGCCCTCTGAGCAAAGAACTTCTTCCTCGTATCTAATCTAAATCTACCCTCTCTCAGTTCAAAATCATTACTCCTTGTTCAATGGGTACACTCCCTGATAGAGTCTCTCCCTATCTTTTCTGTAGGCCCCTTTTAGGTACTGGAAGGGGCTATAAGGTCTCCCTGGAGCCTTCTCTTCTCCAGGCTGAACAACCCCAACTCTGTCAGCCTGTCCTCATAGGAGAGATGCTCCAGCAGGTCTATGTCTTTCCTGTGCTAAGGACTCCAAAGCTGGACGCAGTACTCCAGGTGGGGTCTTACTAGAGCGGAATAGAGGGGCAGAATCATCTCCCTCAACCTGCTGGCCACGCTTCTTTTGATGCAGCCCAGCATGTGGTTGGCTTTCTGGGCTGCAGGTGTGCATTGCCGGCTCATATTGAGCTTCTCATCAATCAACACCCCCAAGTCCTTCTCCTCAGGGCTGCTTTCAGTCCATTCTCTGCCCAGCCTTTATTTGCCCTTGGAATTGCCCAACCCAGGTGTAGACCTTGCACTTGGAGTTGTTGAAATTCCTGAGGTTTACACAGGTCCACCTCTCAAGCCTGTCCAGGTCCCTATGGATGGCATCCCTTCCATCCAGCATGTTACTTGTTGATATTCATACAGCCTCCTGATTACTATGAGCATACAGTACCCTATGGATTGTCCTTGCCATGCCTATATCCATGGCCTGCTGCAGAGACGGGATCTTCTCTCGCTCCTCTGCCAAAGACAGTTCAACAGCCTTTGCTTTTCAGCGAGGAGCTTAGTCTCGGTGTATTCTGGTCATCGTATTCCTGTGCAAGAGCAGGGTGAAATCGATAGGAATCCTTATCAATTTTGATTATTCTCACTGGTTTCTTAAAAGCAATTTTAAAAATAACTAGCCTTTCATTTTTTTTGTATCTGAGAATTGAAATGGAGAAGTAGTTTTTTGCATATTCATAGCGTGCAACATCTAACTATAAATGCACATGAAAAGGAATGAATTGCTGATGATGACAGCTAGCATTTTTAGTTGTATTTTACAGTTGAAGGCAGACTATGCTCATAACAAAAAATCTGGAAGTTCACTTTCTCAGGAAATAAAATACTGAATAATAAGATCAGCTGGTTTGGGTTTTTTTAGTCTAAAATCCTCATTTGGCTTTTTGAAACTTGAGAGACACTACCAGAACTGGGAGAATTTATTAAATATAGCATTCTGTACCGAGTTTTTTTAGCTGCAGTGCATTTGGAGTGAATATTAATTTTCTAATCCATGCTATATCACACTTATCTGTGTAAATAAGCAGAGCGGTACCTGAATCGTTGAAGGATTCACTCTATAACGGCGTTGGGCGGGATTCCCTCGGCTGGCCCCACATTTTTGAGCTGTGGAGAAGCAATACTTTAGATGTTCAAGGTGCATAAAGAGCTGAATGAGGAAGCAAAACTGCACTGCAGAGGTGTAGTGGAGCCCTGGGTGCTTGGGTTGAATGATGATCAAGTTCTGCTGCAGTCCTGTCTCAAAGGGGAGCAATGCCTCTTCTTGTAAGGATGGCCTTGATACCTTCAGCATCCATCCTGGCATAATCTAGAAGGGAATATCTAGAGATTGTTAGATGACATAATTACAGTAGCTCAGAATAAAGCCATTGTTTTGTGAAATCAGAGTAAGAGCTGTATCAGTTTCATGTAAAAATGGTCCCAAAGGTTGATTAGAGGTACTGTGGGAGCAGCCCCACCTCTTTCCTGTCTATTACCAGGTGCCTTTTTATGGAGGGGAAAGATGGCAGCCCCAAAAGAAAAGAGCCTGTTGTACAACCACCTGTGCCTTCTGCACATAATTGTCTTTCCTGTTACGTTAAAACTGTTAACCACTTTCTTCTAGAGGCCAAAACATTTTTAGTGCTCTACTTGTATTTACAGATCTTCCCCAATTCTATTTCTTAGGCAGGGGCTTTGTCAGGAGTGTTGAAAGCTCTTAAAATTTTGTCCAGTGCTTGATATGAGAATATTCCTTTTAGACTGATTGCGGCATTTAGGTAAGGAGACTTAACCTGTGTGGGAAAGTCAAATAGGTTCCTTTGTAACAGAGCCTGAGGTTTAATTTAAATAATTTGCACAATCTTTTGTATGTTTGTATGAATGGCACCACAGGTTTTACATACATAACGTAGTTTGGTTTTGTTAGTTGGGGTTGACTGCTAAGGGCCGTAAATTACAAGTATCTACATTATGGATGATACTAACACATAAATACATGCCTTACAGCTGAGGAAGTTGAAGTCCTTTGTGAGTGATAATTAATTAAACCTTAAAACAGTCCCATGAGATGGCATTATCCCCTGTTTTACAGATGGTAGAACACAAAGGCTAAGTGTACTGTTCAAGGATAGGTAGCCAGGCATTGCCAGATCAGAGATTAAAACCCAGACCTCCTTTTTACAGGGTCATGCTCTAATTCACTCTGTGTTTCTACTGCTTGGAAATTTGCTGATGCTTACTCTGTAAGGCAACTTTTTCGTCTCATTTGATCTTTGTTGTATGAGATCATCCTTGGGGAAGAACAGGGCGTTCCGCCAATCTGTTTGTATTCTAAGTCTCCAAAAGGGAGTAGGTAATAAATTCTGTCCTTTTGGTACTGTCCAGGCTAACTCAAGGTGTAAGCACATACGTTTCTTTCAGAACACATTATTTTATATTAATACTTTGCCAGTAGATACTAAGAACAAGTTTATACTGCTGTGGTTTCCTTAGCATAGCCAGTATGGAGAAGGGGGGCGTGGGTATTGCTGATACTCACGTAAAGATAGCATTGACAGGGGAAGAAGGGAAGAGAAGGAGTTTGGGGCATTTCAAGAGCTGTTCATATAAGTGTTGTTTTAAGAAATTTTGCTACTTAAAACTACTCTTCCTGGTTACATAAAGAGTTTCTACTGTTTGAGGCTGAATGATGTCAAAGACTTTATCACTGCTTTGGCACGTGGTATCACACAGCAGCTGAGGCTCTTCGGCTTGTGAGATTTTTTTTTTTCCAAGTGAAGAGGGAGCACGTGTTCCAGTAGGAATTTCAGCATTGGTGTGTGTTTCCTCTGGGGGTGATCAGGATGTCATGTTGTGTCCGGAAGGCAGTCTGGAATGCTGCCCTCACTAAGTTTCTTCGCAAGTCACAGTGAATGAAATCATCTGCTTTCTGTCAAAGGATTTTAGGGGAAGGAAGAAGATTTTTTTGAGTAACAGAAGTACTGTGTAGTAAACTCATTGACAAAATCCTCATTTGGTTTGGTGCTTGTTTTAGAAGCCTTTTTAAAAACCTCATCTCTGAAGTAGTCTGTGATAGGTTAAAGTATACTTCTCACATAACTGAGTTTGCTGACAACCTTTAGTTTAGTGCATCTACAAAACCTAAATAATATCACACTTGAGAATTCCACCAGGTGTGGTAAGCAAATAGGGTCATATTTCAGTTGGAAATAAAAGAAATAAAAGAAATTTGGCAAGTTTCCTTAAGCATTTGGCTTTGATTGTTTGGAAGTAACCTGAGGACTAGCGAAGCTGGTGTTTTCTGTTTTATTGTAATTTATTACGTTTTATTTCACTTTAATAAACATCAGTTTTTGCAAAATGTCTCAGTGAGGTGAACTGGAAAACAGCTGTAGTGACAGATGTGACAAAAGCTTTCATATGGCTGTATGCAGTGTTTGAGAGGCCAAGCACGCAAACACAAGATGCATAGTCCGCACCCAAAAATGTGTGGAACTACAGTGGATCACAACTTCTTTTCTCTTCGGGGGAAAAAAAAAAAATTGGGTGATAGTATCGGTATGATGATGACAGCCCAAAAACTGAATCCCTGAAGAGAATGGAGGTCAGGCAAAATTTAATGTAATCAAATGCATGCTTTCCATAAAAATCTCAGTTTTGAGTGGAAAACTTTAAACTAGCCCTATGAGTAATCTGGGTCAAAGTAAAAGACAATTAAGTGAGGAAGAAACTATTTGAAGAGGAAGTGAACTTAGTTCAGACTTGGTGCTGGCTACTGGCTTTCATCGATTTATTACCACTTCAAGGTAATGTCACGGTTGCTGTGAAGAGGTGAGAAAGGTGAGTGGCAAAGAAAGAATGCATCAGAGAGTGTATGATAATCACATGCTAGTGGCATGACATGGACAGATAATGAGGGAACAATGAACTGCCTGAAAGGTGTGACAACTTGCTGGTAGGAACAGGGATGTAACCCGGCTTGCTTGCTCTCCCATGGAAAATTAGGGGAAATGACCCATATTCACCCTTGCTTTAGGAGTGTTGGTCCCTGCCCTTTCCTGTTACAGAACAGAAGTTAATGGAGGTGAGGAATGAGAACTTCTGCTGCTGGCTGGTCCGGGATCCTAACGGTCCTAACTGCCTGTTGCCTATCCTGGCTCATTTCAGAAGCTTGACGTTGTATCCTTCCCCCTAACTCAAAGCTGGGTTCTCCCTCCTTATGCGCCGTGAACGGGTTTACGGTTAGGGGGTCTTGGCTGTACAGAATGAGTACCTCTGCTGGAAACTGGAGCTCAGGGGGAAGCTACCAAAAGCTATTTGTTGTGACGCTTAGGTATAACCTTACAGTAGAAGGGATAAGCGCTGGGGGCAAGCAATAGTTCACCCTCCAAAGCTGCTAATGGATACACAAACGCACACTGGGACTCCATGTAGCATTACACATACAATTCAGGCTCTGTAAAATTTAACTGCTTGCTGTGATTCCCTCGACAAGAAAACTTTCCTGTCTGGGACTCTGGCTTTTGCTTAACTGCCTGTTAAATAACTTTGCTACTTTTAAAAATCTATTATTTTTTTTTCTTTTGTGATACTCTATAATAACTAAAACCAAGAATTATCCTTCTTGCATTCCTGCTGATATGACTTAGCATCAGAATGATAAGCTAATTCTTGTATGACTCAGGCTTCACAGCTTAAGACATTAGTGAAAAGCTCTTAAAACTTAACTTTTCCCTCTTAAATAATTGGTGAGATTTTGAGAAATCTTGGTTCCTGGTTAAACGAGTCCTGTATTTTCAGAACCATTCAGTATCTAGCAGCTCTTGGTACAGACAATCAAATTATTGAACGGTGTTGCTGTCATTCTAATAATTGAGCCATGTAGTTGCCAGCATTCCATAAGAGGTATTTAGTTCTTGAGGTATTTAGTTCTCAAGTTATTAAGAGGCAATGCCTGGAAATGAAACCAGCCTTCCCTTTTTTGTTACATAGAATACTTTTGGAAAACAGTATATGCAACACTTTTTGCTTTTTAGCTTAAATGTATGTATTATGAAAGGTAAACAGAATTATCTGTTGCTGTTTTGCCTTCTAAAGCCAATGGTTTCTTCATGGTTTTGCACTTTATTGCTAAAATACATTTTTTTATTGAATAAAATGAGCAGCTGAGTGGATTGAGAGATAAATGTTTTTTTATATATCTGAAGAAAAATAATTTTTCCCTGATGAAGATGTGTGTGCATTAGACAATACACAGAATGAACGCTTTATTTGATTACATGTTCAAAATATGGATAGCTTCTAAAACCTCACAGATTTTTTTTAGCCTCATTATGCTGCGGTTTAAATGCGTGATGTTTTTTGCAGTGTGATCAGCATATTGGAAATTGAGGTGACTTGCATGTGGCAGAAGGGGTAACCTGAGTTCAGACAACCCGCTGGACTATCTACCTACCATCACCTAACATGATCAGGAGTAGGCATAACCCATTGTCTGTTGAGATACATCTGCAAACCCTAAGGTACAACTTGAATTAGTTACAAAGACCTGAGGAAAAACCCTGTTATTGCAATACTTATGAATGAAGAGAAACCATGAAACTATCATGAAGCTTGAAATCCGCTGTAAAACACACACACACCCCCAAATCCTAAAACTCTTCACTTAGCTAATTTTTTTTTTTTTTTTTTTTTCAGTTTTCTCTTATATTCTTTCATGGTTAGAAAGCAGGAGGAGAGAGGTTCCTCTCAAGGTGTTGCTCTTACAGCTGCTACCGACACCCTGTTCTGCAAAAACGTGCATTTGTGCATCAGGTAGGCACAGTCGGAAATTCTGCTGCTTTCCCTGGCACTCTCCAGACTGACTTGTGATTTCAGCCCCTGCTAAAATCTGTGGCAAAATGCCAACCTAGTTTCAGTAACACCAGGAATTCAAAAGCCATTGTTTTCCAGCCCTGATACTCCTTCTTTTCATTCTATTTAATGAAGTGTTTCTTTAGCCATGGAGAGCTGCGCTGAAATGTCAGTGGTATCCATGACTTTTGCCCTTACGTTATTCAGCAGGACTGATGTGTAGCAGTGTGAGCTGTATTAATAGTTTCTATGGATGTGCATGTAAAGTTTGTGAAAGATTAGATGGGTTGTTAGGTAACGTGAGGTTTTCTGTTTTTTTCCATTAGTGAAGGGTAGTGTATATAGATCTCTTTATATGGAAATGCATCCGTGTTCTATTTACAGGCGTCCAATATAAGATTGATATTATGAAGAGAAGATTGGGTTCTGAGTAGCCAGAAAGATTTAATTAAAAAACACTATATAAAATTAACACAGCCTATCTTCAGCTTCCTTGCGATCTGAATAGCTGTAAACAAGGGGGCTCTGGCTCATTTTGCAAGTGGATTCACGGAATTAGTGTGTTCTGTGTGTTTTCCCAGTATCGACTGATTTGTTTTGGATTATGTGTCCATATAATCTGATGAGAGCTGTTCCCTGAGGGCTGTAAGACTGGATTTATTTCTTTTTTAACCTGCCAGCGCCCTTTGGGGCTGAACATGCACTTATATATTCCTAGCATTGCTCTAAGCGCAGCAGCAAACTCCAGTTTTCATGCTATTGGTATGTGAAGGTACTGGGGTGACCACATTTTTATTTGGTTTTAGTTAGGGCCAGGTCCTCACTTTCCCTGTCAGGGTTTTCATCAATGGGACCTGTGTGAGAAGCATTTTAACTCAGTTTTATCAGTTTGGTTTTTTTTTTTCATTTAAGGGGGTTTTTTTCTTTTTTTTTTCCTGATGTTGCTGGCTCTGCCCGCAGTTACAACTTCCAAATGCTATTTGTAAGGCTGTTTTTTCACCCTAAAAGCTTTTATTGCTTTGTTCACATTTGAAAACTGCGTGCCATTCTGTTTGACAACTCTTTACTCTCTGCATGTCACCAAGTACTGTTTGAATGGTAAATGATGGTTCCAAATGTGAGAGCTTCAAATTAATGAATAGTGTGAAGCAGCAGAATGATTTCTAATAAGAATGAAAGTGTATCTTGTATTGTCAGGGAGTGATTAAATATGTAGCCTAAACTGTGACCAAACGTGAAAGGAAGAGGAATAATTTGTTAGTGGTCCGTTCCCTGTTCAAAAATGAAACTTCTCAGCCTAATGAATGACTAATATCTTGGATACACCAACTTCACTAGCTTTACCTCACTGAAAAGCACAGATTACTCATTATTTGCTTTGGTTTAGGTGACGTTTAAAGCGGGTTGAATATATACAGACAGTGTGAAATTGATTTTCACCTCCCCCCCTCACCCCCCGAAGCTGAGCTGTCAATCAGGTTCTGTGGGAAATGCCAACTTTTCAGGAGAGCAGTGCACTTTCATCTCAGGTTTGCTGTCACCAGAACCTGCTCTCCTGAAAATCTGTTGGCAAGCACGAAGGTTCTGTGCTGTGTGTGCTGATCACGCCTGGAAAGTGGGGATTTTTGAGGTGTCTTGAGTGAATCTGGTTCTAGTTATGGGTGCACAGTGTATTCATCAAATATCCCGTTAGACACGTTGATACAAATCTGTGTAGGAAGCTGAATATATTTTAGATAGCGACTAAAGAATCGGGCATCTTTGGCCTTAGCATTTCTGTTGGTTTATGGGATAGAACTTTTCTTTTACAACTTCATCATCTCATCACCTCAGCTCACTTTCGTGTTACAGTTATCGTAAATCCTTTCAAATTGAATTACCATCTTGATTTTAAACAAATTAAAGCATGTTTTAATGTTTGTGATTTGGTGGAGCAGGTGCTTGGCAGCAAGAAATGGAAGTTTTGGACTAAAGTTAGAGGAAGCTGGCAGACAGTATGCTCCTTTGCAGAACCAAAGGCTGCACTAGAGGTAAATATCCATAGAAAAATGTAAATTGATTGTTTGCTATTCTTCCATTACATCAGTAAAGATTTAATCAGCTTCAGATGAGATTTTATCCATTGTGGTTTTATAGTAGTGGTTTAAGTAATCAGGCGGGGCTGAAAATGAGATTTTAAACCTTTGATGCTATAAGATATTCCAGCCTGCCAGGCACAACATCTAATTATACCAGCCAGAGTTTGCTTTAGCTTTAATGAACAGTTGTGTCTGTGTAGACCAGTTCAGATTGAAGAAGAGAGATGCACACAGCTGCGCCAAACTGGAAGCGCAGCTTCTATGGAAAAACTCATCAGTCTCTGGACTCCAGCTCAATCGGGACTTTGACTGAAAGTCAAAGAAGGAATTAAGATATTTACGTGAGGGACAGAAGTATATGATGTGGTGGTTATGAGGTGCGACTAGGGACGAGGGCGTGGGAGAGAACAGCTCTGCTGCTGCCTGCCCAGTGCCATTTAGGACCAGAGCCTTTTGGTGACCTTTGGCAAATCACGTAAGCTGTCTGCACCTTGTCTTCCGTGCTAAGAGAATATGCCTTCTTCACAGTAGTGTTTTGAGACCTAATTAAGATTTTCCAAGCAATTCCAGAACCTCACATGAAAGGCAATGCACAGAAAGCGTTATAATTAACAGGAGCTTATCAGCTGAGCTTTACAGAATTAATAGATTCTTATAAATGTAAAACTGAATGCTTTTTTTAGAAGCTTTTCACTACATCCCATCCCTAAGAAGCATCGTTTGCAGATACAATATTGTAAGACTAGTAAAAAGAAATGTTTATTTTCTTGCATTGGGCCATTCTTCTGTGTGCGTATCAATTCATATGCCTTATTATGTTAGTGATCCGGAGGATCGGGAGCATGTGCCTTGCTCTAGGCTAGATCCAACATAAGGGAAAAAATTGATAAGGCTGTGTCTGCAGATACTTTCCCATTTCTCCTATAAACATATGAGTGTTTTAAAATTCTTCTCTGTTTTCCAAAGACAAAAAAATGCTGTTAAAAATTAATTGACTTGACTGCCTTTTCCTGTGTGTTTCCCTTCCCTACATTTGGCATGTTCAGGTAGTGCTACTGCCAAAGGGGAGACTGAACTGCTGACAAGGACAGATTCTGCTTTCTCCGTTTACGCGGCAAGCATAGGAGTGACTGAACCTAAATTAGAGTCAGGAGGGCTGTGTGACCTGTACTGGAAGGAGGTTGTGGCTGGCTTGCACTGTACCAAGAGGCTATTGCCACTACATGGTAGTTACCGTTGCAAAAAAACCCCCAAAAAGGCGAGGAACACAAGTAGCGGGTACGGTACCACTACTCCGTAGTGCCCACTAAGGAATGTTTGGGTAAGAGAAGGTGAACTCTTAGTTATACATCCACCTTAATAACAGCACAAGACCCAGCTCTTGCTCTAGACAACCATAGAGTTAAATAGATTGGGGCTAATACTTGATGACTGTGATTAAGATTATTTATTTTTGGGAATTTAAACCGTAAAAATATTGCCTATAAAATGGATCTGATCAGGAAACGTATAATATAACTGTATTTAATGATCTGGGTGGTCTGCTGGGTGGGGCTGGTTTGTGTTTGACTATAAAATCTGTCACCAGGCATTCTTTCACAGTAGTTTGCTGTCTGGTAGGAAATGTATGTCAAGCAGAATCAATATTATCATTCCTTTTAACTTGTCTCTGCTTTTAATCATAACTGGAAAATAGTATATATGGTGGGGCATGGGAACCATTTGTCACAATGCTTTTATTGCCTTGTTCAGCTGCAGTACAGCGTTCATTTACCTCTCTCGTAGCATGTTATTTCCGTTTGCAATATAGCACAATTCTTAGTTCATTTCCTAGAAGATGATTTTGGCAAAATCAGAAGGCAAGTAACTCATCTTTGTCATATTTTGGATGGGGTTTTTGTTTCTCTGGTTTTTTGTTGTTTTGGGTTTTTTTGTTTGTTTTTTTTTTTTGATGAGCGAAATGGGAAATAACTGCAGAGACAGCACCAGATAATTTGGTTTCTAGGTTAGGTGGTGTTATGAAGCAAGAGGCAGTGATGATCTAGTGTTGTCTGATGATGACGTGATAATGCAGACACGGGTATTTATTTGCATTATGCTGTGATTTATCACAGTATTTATCACGGAGCACTTGAAATACAGGACCTCTGTCCTGAATTTAGCACTTTGCTTGGAGACTTTAGGTACTGCTTTAGCCTGTCTTTAATGCAGAAGCTGTGCCTTCTTAAAAACACTGTTTGCTTGCTTAAAAGTCAAGAGAGATGTGGAAGGAAGAGAGAGGGCTAGTGTGAGAGAATGATATGTGCTAACCGATCACTACCTAGGTTTGCAGTAAGGCTAGTTGTGTGCTGGGATGGCAAATACGACGGATAATGAACGCCCTCTGTTTCTGAGGGTCAGCCTCAGCCCAAGCAGTAACAGGCACTGGATCAGCTGGTGGAGTTTCTTGGTAAGGGAGGATAAGGTACTGCAGCGTGCGGGCTGCAGTTGTGTGCCTGGCTTTGGGAAGGCAAAGAGTAATTAATTTCCCCTCTCTTGCTTTTTTTTTCTTTCCTCTATGTACAAGTCGTTCTGGCATAATGATTTGTCATGCCCTGCAGTAAGTACGGGGTGAGACAATTCAGTCCTTAGGAGAAGGAGTTGGTTTCTCACAGGGAGAAGGACTGATAGAACGCAGCGTCAGAGTTAAGTTGTTGCTGTGGTTGTGCTGTGTCCTTCCTGCAGCTGTGTCTGCGTGAGTGCAGCTTGGGAGTTATGTTTGAAGGGGCTCCCGTCTGCCTTGCTTGAGTGGGTGCCAGTAGCGATGCAGCAGAGCTGAGGGAGATGTCAGCATCACTGGAGCAGCAGCTACGGCTGGGTACCCAGGCCGAGAGGCAGCAGCCGCCTGCAGCATGGCACCCATGGGCCTCGTTAACGTTGGCAGGCTGAGCATGTCTGCACATGCGGCAATCCCAGTGTTAAAGGTCAGCAGATTTAACGCCAGCACGTTTTCAGGCATGTTCTTGTGCCATTTGATTTTTTTTCACAGAGAAGTTGATGTATAAAGGGATGGTTGGATTGAGAATAGCACTGGGGTAAACAAACAAACAAACCTTTACTTATTTCAGAATACCTTTGTATAATTAATAGTTCTGTACTGTTGCTTTGTGCCATTCAGACTTGTTTGGATAAGAAAATTTTTTTGAAATTTAGTTTCTGGTAGGTTTTGGTCAATACAATTCAACTCCCACCTGAATTTAAATTGCATTGATTCTGATTTTGCCTTATAATATTGTAAAATTTTTATTTCTTTGTTTTACTGGCTAATATAATTGAATGAAGATAAGGCCAAGGATGAAAGCAGTCATCTTAGTAAAAATTGATTTATCTACCCTACAAGAGGATATGTACTTTGTATTTTAATGATGCAAAGCGGATAGAGGTAAGATAAATCAATCTTCCATTGTAGGTTAGGCTTTGCTTGTTGGAAGGAGCTATGATGTTTGAGAAACAGAAAGAGCAAACAAATGTTTAACTTTTTTGAATAAATATTTTAACTTTTATGAAGCCTTTTTTTCTAATACTTTCTTGTTGTCAGACATGTTTTGCATCCTTCAGAATATCCGAGGTATCTTAAAGGTTACAGTCTGTTTCAAGCACTTCTGGACCGCTGTTATTATGCTGCAATTGAAAGATAAAACAAAGAAGTAAAATACAGGAGATTTTTACCTTGACAGCTGTTAATGTTATTTTTAATGTTTGCTTTATGCCTTCAGTCAGTCAGGACCTGTAAGCACATCCCTCATGAGCAGTTCCACTGTGTGAAGTTGCACACTTGGTCGCTTTCACTGTTACTTTTATTTTTGTTGTTTATTTGTCTGATTTATTTTTAACTGGAGAACATTTATGGGAGTGGCAGAGGGTGGAATTATCTTTCGCTCGCACAATAGCATGCGAGAAAAGCATAAGACATTGAAAAATACTACTATATAATCATAAAAATAGGCCAGTAGTTAGATAGATGGAAGCTCTAATGAGGGGTCTGTTACTGTTTTATTTGAAATGCATCAGATTTTAAGTCAATGATATCTTCCTAAATTAACAGCCCTTCTAATTAAGGGAGAAGGGTTGGATTGTAATCTCTTAGTGGCATAAAAGAGCTTTTTATGGATGGGTGGAAGACTGTCGATGGCATGGGGAAACAGGTGATAGGAATGGATGGCACGGAGCTGCTGGTAGGGAACAGTGGTGGGTTGCAAATGGATGAAAAGGAAAGGTTCATCAACTTAGAGGCAGCTCGGGTACATTACTGTTAAATGATAGTGAGCATAGTTGGGGCACGCATAAGACGTTTTCCTTTTTAAAAATAAATGAAATAAAATACGTACCAGTTGAGTTGGATTAATCAATTGTGAACTGTTTGTTTATTCAGTTTTGTTTTATAGAACTGCAAATAAGCTGGATACACATACACAAATAAAGGCAAAATTAGCCTAATACACAGTGATTCATATAAAGGACCATTTAAATTCTAACTTGAGATTGGAATATATCTTACATGTCAGATAACAGCTCGCATTTTCTTTTTGATTGGTTGTGCACATAAATGATTCCAAGGTTTTGACAGAGGAATTGTTGGCTCTCTTTGCCACAGACACGTGCCTATTACAGCGTAGAAGAGTTAGCAATTTTAAGTACCAAAGGATGTAAGAGGCTTTTTTCTTTGAATTCCTATTCTTCCCTATTGAAATAAAATGCAATAAAACTTTGCAGAGATTGTTGGAAATCCTGTAAAATGTAATGAAATATCATTTATCTATTTTTAATTTACCCTACAGAATTACATGAGTAATGTAATCCTCTTAAAATACCCAGAATGGTTCAAGTACCTAGAGAAAAGTTATGAAACATTGCAAGAACCTTTACATAAAAGTTAAGAACAGAAGCTTTACATGCAAATTATGACGCAGTATTTGGAAAAGAATCTGGTAAAGCATATCCCCTTCAAAATTCACTGTTAGTCTAGCTGGACATACAATTCAGAGAGAAATTTGTGTGAATGGGAACAGATATCCTAGTTATACGTAGTAGGGAGCTATCTACAAGAAGAATTTCCATTGTAAACCACCATTTTTGACTGTGGTGTAGTGAAGGCTGTCCCCTGTAACCTGTAAATTGAGGCTACATCTGTAGAGCAGGTGATAGCTCTAGGCTTAAATGTGCAGCTAAATGTAAAGACATTGGCAATCTAAGCTACCTACAGGAGGGCTGGTGCTGTAGTTGGAGCCTGCAGGGAGCCAGCTGACTTTCCAGGTGAGGAAAACCTGGATGTCTGGCAGGGGATGCTCTGGTGTTGCTGGGGTTCACACCGTGCTCTGCATACAGCATGGGCACAGTGTCCCTGTGGGCCAGTTGCAATTACTCTGGCATCTCCATAATATGGCATTTGATCAGGGATGCTGAGCAGCATAGTCGCCTTTTTTCAATGTACATTGCTTGTCATGCCCTCTTGCCTTCCAACAACAAACTTCTTGTATTGATAAAAACCCTAACTAATCTGGTTCTGCAGGTAATTCCCTTTTCTTCTATTTTAAAACACTTCAAATGCACCTTTCATCTCACCAACCATATAGCTAGAAGAGCCACAATGACTGCCTCTTTGCATGGCGTTCAATTTATTGGCGATCAGATGCTTTGAGACAAGAAGTTCTGTCTTTAAAGTGCCAAGAATTCCATTCTTTGTATAATTTCCTGTCATTCCTATTTCCAGTCCTCATCAAGTGAATCATTTTGATAACTTGAAATGAGTCAGCTACGGTACTGGTGAAAATGTATACTTAGGAATGGTCCTGTTTTTGCATGATGTAACAACTTGTTAGCCTTTTATGCCTTTTAATTTTATTTTTTTTTTAATAAAAGTTGTAATGTAGAGACTGGAAAAAAAGGAGCTTGAGTTTATAGCAGAAAAATTTTGGAAATATGATGAACCAGGAAGCTGCTAGACAGTTTTCTGGTTCTTTTAACAGCCAGACTATATTTCACATCACAGTTTACATTGCAGATAATGTTAAATAGCATATGTTAACATTCTTTGGATGAAATCCCTAGCTTTCTTAAGTCAGTGACAGAATTCACATTGATTTCAAAATCCTACTCATTGTCTGCTTCATAACCAAAATTCTTCGAAAAATGGTATCCTTGGAAGAAATTGTAGCCTGCAAAAGCCAGAAATGGAATTTGTTACTGTTCTGGCAGCTTGTGGAGTCTAAGGGAAAGGAGACAGTGATCAAGTGTTGTAAACTGATCTTACACTAACCAGTTTGAACATGGCTAGGAAAAGCCCGCAGAAGAGTTCTAAAAGGCTGAATGTAGTTCTACAGCTCAGCTGCGGTTTTACAGCTCTCATGATACAACTTTTTTAAAGAGCAACAAATATTAATTCATTGGTTTCTTTCTGTATTCTTAATGTGTGGCGAATATGAGATCAGAGAAATTTTTGGTTGACTCTAAAAAAGAAATCTGATGCAGATTCATTTGTGATCCTCTTAAACCACAAAGTAACTGTGTTGTAAATTATTCCACGCATTTTCTCTAACCTCATTCCACAGAGCTTTGTAATTAGTCTGTAATGGCCAAATGCAGTCCAGCTGAACTCACTTGCATTCCACCTGCCTGCACCGAAGCAGCCTTTGGACTATATATAATATGTGGGAGTAAGTGATAAGATCACAATGAATAGTCCCTCTGTTCAGTAATGACTGTGGGGAATTCTAAGAATGCCTAAAGAAAAGCATCTTTCTTTTGGAAAGAATTTATTTGCAGCTTTAGGTTGCAAAGAAATTATATAGTGACTGTAGGCCATTGCCTGTACTTTCATAGGTAAAGTAAAACCCAAAAATGGTACTGTCAAGTTATTTCAAGTTGAAGTGGAGAATTTCTCTCAACAAAATGATAGCAAATTTACTTTGAAAAATATATAGACATAGGTCATTGGCACTTTTCTGTCTTTTATCACTCTTGCTTTCGCTTGCTGTTTGTTGTTTTGGAGCTCTGCAAAAAATCTTGAATTTTGTTCCATGCAAGAGCTCCTCTGAATACTCCTCTGTTTCTAGATCGTGCTTTTCTTTAGCTTTCCCATAGAGTGGATTGACTGATTATTTTGTTCTTCTTTTTCCAAATAATTATTTAGCCTTACAGTTTTTCCATGCCAAGCCTCATTGAAGTGAGTACCACCATAGGCTTAAGTATACGCAAGATGAAAAGATCGAGTCCTTTCTGTATTGGAGTGCAACTTGATACAACTTCCAAGCAGTCTTTCTGGAAGTCCTAAGTGAAAATATTGTATAAGGCTTTGGTATGTTGTCTGTTCAGAGTGTTCTTATAATTTCAATACAGGATACTTGGGACTGATTTTTTTTGTTTTTTTTTTTTTTAATAAAAGGTGACAGAAGTACTTGACAGTCTACTCTTTTGTTAGTTTTTCACTGAAGTTGGATAATCGTACATGCCAACTGCAGTGGTGTGTTTTATACTGTTTTCTTCTATATAAAGCTTCATGGAAAACAGTAGTAAACAGCAATGATCCATGAAGTTTTTTGTGGCATTTTACTGGTAACCATTACAGAATGAAACAGGGTTAGCATAAAGTTTGAGTAAGATTTAATTCATACATTGAAATTGATTAGAGCATCTGGGTGATGAATGACAATTCATCGTTTTAATAGTGAACTTAGAATTAAAATCTTTGACAGAATTGTCTTATTAAATGAAATGCAAACGTCACCTGTTTACATCATATAGTCCAGACACTTGGAGGAAGGTATATGTTTGGTTCTCTGCAAGTTTGCATATTTCCTTTATAAATTACACTCCTTTGTGTCTTCAGTATTATAATCTATTCATATCTCTAAGTACATCAAACTGAAAATGTCATCCTAGTTTAGTTTTTGTTGTTGATACTGGAAATGTTTAACCTAATGTTCTTAAGAACGGAACTTTTTTACTCCGGTTGTATATTAAATGTCTATATGTTTTTATTCAGTTCTAAACGGGATGACTGGACCTTAGTGAGATCATGTATGTTTGTGCATGTTCATGAACTCTTACTTGAATAAGAAGCTTCCAGTGCTGAAACCATTACCATCCAAATGATGTGGAAGTATTCATGTATTCATTTATCATGTATTAGTTCCAAATGGCATGCTTTTTAAAATGAGAAAACATGGCAGAAGGTTTAGTGAGATCCATGAGTACTGTGTTCTTACAGATGCATCTTGTACTAGCTGGCTTAAAATTCAAATGTAAATAGGACAGCATTATGTGCATGAGGGTGAATAGTCCTGGGACTCAAGACCCAGCAGCCGTTGGGCCAGTAGCAAACTTGGGTTGACTTCAGTAGAAGAAATCCTGCTGTGAATAAATGACTGCCACGGTGGCTTCCAGTCTCTCAGAGCCTTCCTTATATGAATACATCCAGAAATGTAAATAGCCAGACTCTCCAGGAGTCAAGAAGAGACAACTTTGTTGGAATCTTCTGGAATTTCCTGAGGAAATCAACATTTTGTTGCATTAGGAAGGTCTTGTCGTCTTCCAGTGGTGATTATCAGTTGGATTGCTCTTTGAAAAACTCTGCTGGTTGATACTTAGTAACATTGTCGTATCTGCAGAGGGATTTTCCCTGTCCCCAACCAAGGCATCGGAATTGAAAACAAACTTTGTCACAGTTGTTTGTATTTGGTGTGAGATTTTTATAGGAGACCTCATGTAATTCCTTGTGCTGTTTTGCCAGGGGTGACCTGTGACATATGTTTGTTCATCCATGGGGATGGCAGCGGTGAAAACCACTGTTAACATCCACAGCATGGCCTTCTGGGGCAGAGAGGTCCTGCCACAGAGCACACAGGATGACATTTGAGGTCCATTTCTAAGTGACCCCCATGGACCAACTGTCCAGGCAGGGTCAGTGCCCTGGTCTTGTCTCAAAAGGAATAAAGTTTGTATGGTTCATCTTGCTGCTCCTGATGAAAATAATGACTCCCCTGTTATTTCTGGTTGAAATAGTAATGAATCTGTAATTACCACAGATGCCATTTCAATAATTATCCATCACACAGTTGAAATTAGTGGCCCTGCTTGTGGATGTGAGCTAAGAGTATGTCCAGGTGATACACTGGATTAAGCCATAGTGCACATGCTGTACAGAATTGGGTTCATTCAGGTTAAGAGAGAACAATTAGAGAAAGGAAAAAATAAGGTGATAGGCTTCATTGTTAGATGGTAAAATGAAACCTTAGAGAAGAATTATCATTGCCTTAAAGGATGTAGCAGACAGTTTAAAGTCTAAAATCTTGTTTTAGAGAACGTTTCCGTACTTTTGTGAGCATTTTCAGAATAAACTGAAATTAAAATATATTTATGAATAAATAAAATTAAATTAAAAATTTGAGACTTTCTGTATTACAGCTTACTTGCAGGTGACTCCAGAGCATGGTATACTGGATAGCTGATCATAGATAGCGTCGTTGTGGCACACGTTATTTGCCCTAGGAAACTAGGTCTCCTACGGACTACTAATTACAGAAGGTGCCTTGTTCACTTGTCAATACACTAGCCACAGGGAGGTCAGCATCTGGCCATACTGTGAAACATTAGGTAGGTGCTACTGGGGAATAAAAATCAGGATATGACGGCACTGAGGCAAGGCTTTGACAATTAGTTCACGTTTCAGATCATTTGAGTTCAGAACAATTGAGGCCCTGTTGAACAAGCGGTTGCAGAGTTGCTGTCCTGTACCGAGGAAAGCTGCATAATCTGTAAAATGCATACGCTAACAAGAGCAAAGGCAGTGTTCTTGTAAGAGTTTCTATTCAGGCATTGTATCTGTTGACCTTACTTATGGGGGTTGTTGTTTTTTGGTTGGTTGGTTTTTTAAAAAAACAACAACTTCTGTCACTGAACTCTATGGCCAGTATCTAGAAAGGAATAAATACCGTTATGCAAATATGAAAGTGGACCTAAAGCTGAAGGTTTAAAGACACAGCGTTGTTGAAGATTTTTTGGTCAAAAATAACTCAAATCTGGCCTGTATAAATGAAATGCAGGAAATTAACATAATGATCTAATGTAATCGCATGCAGGCAAACCAAAAGCAAAGAGTCAATAGAAAAATTGAAGATAGTATTCCATTGGAAAAATAAAAATAGTTAGTCTGTCACATCATTATTTTTCACATAAGAACGAATAGCATTTCTTTCAGTGTTTCTTCTAGAAGAAAGTCTTCCTTTATTTCCTTAGTAAAATAACAAATAATGCTAAGTAGTGCATGTATAGAAGTCATGATAGATTCTCTATTTCCATCACCATGAGCCGAGAATGGGCGCTTACAACTCTCCAAAATACTTTATTATGCTCCAAGCCAGTTATGAGAGTCACTGTATTCTTTTTCATTCAAATCAGTGGAAGGAGGCAATGTAGGAGAAAATCTGTTTTATTCTCAGTTAGGAGGGAAAAGGAAATAAAATAGAAATACTAAATGTAAAATACGCTCCTTATTTTATTGAGATTATATTATTTTGCTGTGACTTTATTATGTTTTCACAACCTTTTTATACTGTCAAACTGCTACCATCTAAAAAACTTTGTAAATTATTTTGCAGCCACACTGAGGCCACATTTTTCAGTTTCTGGGTTTGATTCTTAAGAACACAAAGTGAAAGTTTTGTGAATCAGCACTTGGTATTTCTGCTTAGTTTTTTTCTTTGCAATCCTTGACAGAATCGTGCTACTCGTAGCACCCAGATCATCAGCAAGCGTAAATAAATTTTTACAACTGTTTTATTTTCACTGGTTGCAGACTAGCTAGGGTTTAGCACTTAACTTCTGTTCCATGTGTATATATTCTACCTTTGAGCACAAAATTTGGGTCCGTTTCCAAGAAGTTCAGAGTTATTTCGCAGCTTTACCGCTTCTCTTTGGCTGTCGCTTGAGGAAGGATGTCCCTTGAACCCTGCTGTAGTTGGGAAGCGTGGAAGAGGTCTGAGGACCTCGCTCCTGGTACCTTCTGAGTGTGGAGAAGGGAGGGCATGGTCCTTTTTTAATTCCCCCCTATGCTGGCTGCTCGTTTTCTCACAGTGATTTCAGCATGGCTGCTATGTAGTGGCAGTTTTGTATCGCTCCTGAGTCACTGGCGAAGGAATGTAGTAATAATATAGTAATAGTAACAAACAATGGGTTTCATCAAGCTGAATGAGGGCAGTTACTGCTGTGGTCAAAGTATTTTCTTAGCTTTTTCACTCTGTTCCTGCCACAGCCTGTCTTACAGAAGATTCTTCTTTACTTTCTGTGGCAATTGTGGGCTTCTGTTTGACCATTCTGCAAATCTTTGTGATTGGGGTATGGGTATGTGTTTATATTTTTCTTAAAATGGCCTTGTGGTTTTGGAGATCTTCCTTATTTTACATTTTAAATGTTCTAAAGTGCACGGAGAAAATGATATAACAGATTGAGTACAGTGCTGCAGGAAGGAGGGCTGGTGTGTAACTATCATTTTAAGACAGAATGAGCTCCAATGAGCTACTAAGACTTAAAGCCACAGAACAAACTTGTTGCTGGATACTTTGAGGAGGTATATAGCTTTAAAACTTGAGCCTTTGCAAAGAGGGTTGTGAAGGATTTTGATGCCAAAAACGTATACGAGAACATCCCCAGAATCCAAGGTTTTCGTGGAATAGAGGTAGCTGTAGGAGAAAGATGTAAGCGTCTTTTAACTGCTGCGGCTTATGCCGTTTAAATTCCTTCAGTGAAGCAGTAATCTTCAAACTGGGTTTACTCAGATAATACCGGTAGCAGACAGTTGGGCAAGTGACTTTGCTGGAACTCAAGGTAACACCTCTGCAGGTGCAGGTGTTTAGGCGAGAAGGCTACAGCTGAAATCAGTGTGACAGGAGACCAAGCTAAAAGCAGAACTTTTCTTCTATTCAGGAAGATCCATCTCTCTATACCCTTTACAAGTAGTTTCCTTTAACCCAGTTGTAGAACCTCTGCTATAGTTTATTGGCATCGGTGCAAGTATCCCTGTTGATGAATGTCCTCTAGATGTGGCACATTATTGTATTCCGATTCTTAAAATCTCATAGTTTTGAACACTCCCTTCCCCACGTCCATTTGGGTATCATTCTTACTGCTCCTGTTACGACCCTCTGTAGAAGTCAATGTTCCTTACAGTTGTAAAGCAGCTTGAAATCACAGCCTTTAAATCCTTCAAAACATTAATCCCTAGTTCTAGCATTTTGTAAAATGCCAACTGCTGTTAGCATGCTGCAATTGAAGCACGCATAAGGCAGTGAGGGCACAGGTCCATGTTATAATGCCCTGGGTATAAGGCTTTTTTAGCGGTTCCCTGTCTCAGCTCAATTTGCTTTTTCTCCTTATTCAACGGTAATATACGCTTCCCTCAGTTGTGTTCACGGGTCTGTTTGCCAATCCAAACCTTAACGCTCAGCAGTGAACTGAGGATAGAAAATAAAAAAAAAGAAGGAAAGAGGCAGGGTTTGGCTGGGTTTTTTTCCTCCTAAAATAATTTTAGCGTCTCACAAACAGCTGCCCAGGTGCAACCATGTGAGTAGTGTAGCAGCAAACTGCCGGTTTACTTAGTTGTGCACAAACAGTGGTGGGAACCCTGTAAAATGTCTTTGCCACTGGGAAATTTTAGTTGTCAGCTTGGATTGCACCTGGTGAAGCAGTATCCCTAAAATAAGTACCAGTGTTTCTTGTGTAATTCCTGTGTTCCTTGTATAATTCATGTGTATGTTTTGGAGGGCCTTCAGAGGAAGCTCACATCTGCCTAATGCAGGTGTTTGAACTTGGATGGACAACCCCCCTACTTGCTTGCTACAGGGTTTTTAGGAATTTCTCTAAGAATGTGGCTTCTACAAGGTGCCAAAATTAGGCAGATTTGATCAACTTGATCTGGCCAGAAGTACTTTGCTGTCATAAAAACTATCAAGATCACTTTTCTTAAAGAAAAGAAAACAGCACTGCTGTCCTCCTCTCCCTCCTTCCTGTAACCCCGTCTGGTGGTGCTGTTGTGAATGCTGGCCACCTTATTAATCTTCCAAATGGTCTAGCAGTCCTTGTATTACGGCAGAAATTACTGCTCTGCCTGGAATTCTACTGCAGTGCTTCCAGTCACAATTTTTTTTTGCTTCAGCAAATATAAATTATTTCAACTTTTAGCATACTGTACAGCTGACTAGCAACACTGGGGACCAGAAAGATTTTGGCTTTGGCAGTTGTTAGACCTAAACATCGCTCCATTTTTTCTTTTTATTGTGTTCTCTTCCAGTAACTGAACGTATGAGTTTTTAGAAACAAATAGAAAACGTTTGCTATTCCCTCCCTTTTGGGTTACTTTTCCTGCTCACGTACCTAGCAGTGCCGTTCGGGTTTGAGTAGGGTGTTAGCTCTGTGTCTAACCCCTTTCTTCTTGTCTCTCCATTGATCAAGTCTTCAGGAGCGCCAGGTTCACTCAGCATGGAGAGAGCTGCAGAGGCTCTGCAGTGGGAGGCAGGACATCTCCGCAGCAGCTGTGCATTTGCTCATCCTGGATTTTTTTTTGTAGCTTCCTCTTTAAGTTAGGGGTAGACAAGTGGAAGTGAAGCAAGGGTCTGTGTTCTATCTCTTGTCCCTGTTACAGCAATGGTGAAAAGGGATTTATTTGCTGCCTATCAGCGTGGCTGGTAGCCGGAGTGGCAATCGGTGCTTGGATTGAAGTGAGGACGGATTCTGCCCTGCCTGACTCCCTCTGTTATCCAGTCTCTGCGCTGGCAGCAGCAAGGAACACAGGCAGCATCAGGATTTTTTTGGTGTGTTGAACTAGATCGTTAGTGCCATTTGTGCCTTTGCTATGATGCCGATTTGAAAAAAGATAACAGGTAAAAATGTTTTAAATAACAAAGTGCTTAACCAACCCTATCATGTGGTAATTTACATCTAGCTTTACATTACTCTTCAGTAACAAATAATTAGCATGGATGTCAGTAGTCTGAAGAGCCCAAGTATAGTTCTCTGGTTTCCAGTTGGGTCTGGAAATCACTTAGTTGAGCACTGGCATGCATGCTGTAGTCAGCAGGTTTCGGTATAGTGGTTTATAAATTACACAGTGTGATTTAAAACTCGGCTTCACAAAAATAAGAGGAATGCATTGCTTGATGTACAGCAGGCAAGCTGTGTGATTGTGGACCCATTTATGTAACTACAAACTGAAACTTACCCTGTCCTTCAGGTCTGTTATTGTTGATGAAATTAATCATATACTTTAATTTATTATCCTGTAGCTATGCACATAATTCCCATTTGACAGTCCATTTGATAGCTTGTTTAAGTGGGCCCCAGACTGCAATTAGCAGCATGTGATATAGTTAGGCCTCAGTGCCACCTCTTGTGAATTGTTAGTAAATATTGCCAATCAGGTGCTTATATATAATTTTTTTTTTTTTTTTTCCCCCTTGAGAGAAGCAGTGCAATGGTGGTTGCAGTTCTTTGCTTAAAAAAGGCTGACTGGAGATTACTTGTGAACTTTGGGTAGGAGTGGGGTTTCCTCATGGAAAAAGGGATTAAAGATTATAAAAAAATTCCCTTTTGTTGCTTCTACTCACAGGAGTGTTTCTAGGATCTTTCTTCAGTGAACAAGGCTAGAAGCAATTCCATTTTTGTGCCTCAGTTTCCTGTAAGCATGAACTTGCTTCTTCTAGAGAACATTCACAGAAGAATCAGGTGTCAAGATCCGTCCCGGGAACACTTTTTAGATCCTTGACAAATAAAGATGTTCTTACACTTGACAAGCTTACTCTGTGTTGTGTAATACAGGAATCCATTTTTTGCAGGACCAGGGTTTGCTTTTTTTCTTGTTTACAGAAAAGTTTCAAGTAAAATTCATATTTCCATCTGGAGTTATTAGAGTTGTCCAGCTTTGTTTTGAATCTGGATATGGAGTAGAGCCTGTGTTGGTGAAGTCCATTTACAGACTTCTTATGATGATAGAGGATACCAGTTGTCTCTGCAGATCTTTTTATATATCATTAGTGTTCATTAGCCCTAACCTCAAAGTATTACGTATTCCTTTCCAGAGATCAACAGACTTCTCATAAATAATTCCTTTATTTTTAAGAGAACTCAGAAAATAGTACAAAATTCTTGTCCGTGCTTCTGTGAAGATTTTCAAACGGTATTAGCATGTAGTGTAGACAGCAGAGCATGAAGCATTTGAGCAATCCCTCAATATGGTGGTTAAATCAGGTCAAGTTTGTGTTTGCCTAGTGCTTGGCTGATCTTGGCAAGCTGGCTGGGATTTAACCCGCATTAGGCACGGGCAATGTTTGCTTATCTAAGGGCAGGAAAAAGAAGTGACAGGTCGTTTCAGCTCCTTCTGCTGACATGGTATGGCTGTCCTACTCATTTCAAGCTCAGCTCTTGTGGGTTGTGTTTCGTGACTTAACATGAAGGTAGGATTTTACGCCTCCGTTTTCAGAATTGCTATTTTAACTAGTCTCCTTAAAGGTTTATTTTTTCTCTTATCTCCCAGCTCCATCTACTGTTGGTGCAATTGATAATATTCATTTTCCCCTTCATCTTCAGTGAAAGTGACATCTTAAAGTGACACACACAGCTAAAAGCTGTTTTTACCTTTCATGCCCTCTTGCTGTTTGGTACCTCCTTTGTCCAACTTGGTCTCTCCCAAATTCTTCTGCTGCTTCCCCCTTGCTCCTGATTTATTAAGTGCTGTGAGCATCACCATCACAGTTCTCTGACAATTACAGGTGTTACTCAGATCTACAGCCTGAAGACTGTTGTGTGAGGGGATTGCATGTCAGATGCGTAACATCTTTTGTAAAAAGCTTCTTATCTGTGCACACATCTAATTGTTTCCCCAAATTCCTCTTATGTTATGTTCCTGTAACTGTAACAAACATGCCTTGATAAATGCAGCCTTAGTTCACTCATACCGATGTGAAATTATTCCACAGTTTTTAGCCTGCTCCTTTGATGGTATCATTGACCTGATTGCTTCTCCCTCTCCTGGCTTCTTTTTGTACATCAAACATCTATTGCCCTTTTGTACTTTCAAGGCTCTTCACTGTAATTCCCAGAGGCTGTCACCTCTGCTGTTTCTCTCGGTAATAAGAAACGTACTTTTACCCGTGATCAGTCCAGGACCCAAGTCTCTCTTCATTTATTCCATTCTCAACTCAAGACCTTTATTCTCTCACTTTTGTGGCCTCTTGCAGTGAAAGATGCCACCGTAACATCTGACAAGTTGCCTCGTTATCCTTCTTCAGTTCCTCATATGAAGCCTCTTTTCTATAAACAAACCACTGTTTTGAGACTCTTCTGTAGAAAGTATTATCTTCTTATTTCCAAAGCCCTTCATACCCCTCTAGTTTAGCTATGTGTATCTCTGGCAACTTTTCCCGTGCGCTGTTTGGGACACAGAATAATCATAGAATGGTTTGGGTGGGAAGGGACCTTTAAAGGCCATCTAGTCCAACGCTCCCTGTAGTGACGAGGGACATCTTCAACTGGATCAGGCTGCTCAGAGCCCCGTCCAGCCTGACCTTGAATGTTTCCAGGGATGGGGCTTCTCCCACCTCTCTGGGCAACCTGGGTCAGTGTTTCGTCACCCTCCTTGTAAAAAACGTCTTCCTTGTATCTAGTTCACATCTTTCCTCTTTTAGTTTAAAACCATTACCCCTTGGCCTATCGCAACAGGCCCTGCTAAAAAGTTTGTCCCCATCTTTCCTGTAGGCCGCTTTTAAGTACTGAAAGGCCACAATAAGGTTTTCCCGGAGCCTTTTCTTCTCCAGGCTGAACGACCTCAGCTCTCTCAGCCTGTCCTCATAGGGTTTCTGGACCCTCTCCAACAGGTCCATGTCCTTCTTATGTACCGAGGGCTCCAGAGCTGGATGCAGTGCTCCAGGTGGGGTCTCACCAGAGCAGAGTAGCAGAATCGCCTCCCTCGACCTGCTGGCCACAAAACTTTGCTTCTGTTTTGGTACAATAACAGACAAAATAGCATGTGTCCTGTGACTGCAGCTCTGAGGTGGTGTGGAAATATGGATGATTCTAACATGCCCTTGCTAAACATTTTAATTATAATAACTTGTGGGTGAAACCTGGTCAAGTGTTAGGCAAGATACGTAGAAACCTTAGGAATGGATGTGCAGGAGGATCCTGCACGTATTTTGTAATGCTCATGCTCTGCTCCTGTGTTACTAGTCCTGTGTTACTGGAGCCTTGTCTGTTACTCATTCTGAAGTGAAATCGTCCCAACTTTGTGTTGCTCATCTAAGGAAGACATGAAACACGAACAATTAAAATCAGCTAGCATTTATTCTGGGAAGATATAAATGTGGCAGCACTGTTCAGCTGCTCCTTTGTGATGATTATTAATCATTCGGGATGCTCTGTGAATGTTAAAAACTGTCCTGGCGTGGTGCAGTGGGGAATCGCACGCTTCATCCAGAGCTTCCAACGCTACCAGGCACAACTTATCTTTTTCTATGCAAGGTTATGCAGCAAAACATTTCCCATGGAGGATTTAATAGTGATGTAACCAAGTCCTGCTCTGAAGTGTTTGTCTTCATACTGTATTTTTGTGGGCAGTGGGAGGGGCAGTTTTGCCAAGAGTGAGATCTGGCAGATAACGCCAGGTTTTATACTGATCGTCTTGTTTTATTGCTTCACAGAAGGAAGAGTTTCCCAGCCCATCAGTCTAATTAGACCACTGTTTATCCATCCAGTCCAGAACTGCTTTGTAAGTTGCTTGCTCATAAACTAGACATTAGAGTTGAGTAGAATTTGCATATGTGGTGCTAATGGATTACCTCCCTCTCTCAATATATCAGTTTAAACTTTGAGTTCACTATTGTATGACTTTGAATCAATTGTGTGTGTGTATATATATGTAGAGAGAGGTATTTGACTTGGCTTCACATATATTATCCTGTAATTATGTATTATCCAGCAAACTGAAACTGATTAACAGTGTCAGAGAACAAAGAGGCTGTTACTTTGGCACATAATTTCTGTGTCTTACGTGTTTCACAGCAGTATTGGCTTACAATATTCTAAAATCTCAGCCTGTCACCATCTTTTGCTGGTTTCTGTGGACATGTCAGACTGTGAACCTCATCAGGAGCCAATTAATGTTCTTAAAGAACAAAGGAAAACACGGACTTTTTTGTTTTGTGGTGTAATAGCTGCTGGAGCAGCATGAGTATTACAGAGATGTGAACATCTCACCGATGTCGGGAGGGAAGTCAGGGAGCTAGTAGTGTCACTGGAATCTTTGTAACCTCATCCAATAGCTTAATATAGCCAAGACCCAAAAGAGACAGCTTTATTAATTGAGAGGCAGCTTTGGGAACAGTGGGGAGCGGCTGTAGCATGTGGGGCATGAGTTGTTGCCACTGGAAAACTGGTGACTGGTAAATTCTGAGATAGCTATTAGTAACATTATTTCCGCAATGACAGCCTGCTCGGTTTGTGGGGGAATAGTCGGGGGCCATGACATGGAGATGACCAGCTTGTGAAGAGGAACTTCATGAAGTAGCAGGTAGAAACACACTTCTGTACAGCAGGGCTGCCTAGGCAGCTGTTAGCATTCCAGAAGCACTCCCAAACTGCAGCTTAACAAAAGAGTAACTAACATAGCTTTTACACTTGCCTAGCTCTTGTTTGGTCCGTACTAACCTGAGTAATTGTCATGACAAAATCAAGCCAACAAAAAGATTAGCCAAATGTTCTGTGTAGTTCTTGCTCTCTCGGAATGGGAGACGTCTTCATGACTGAATTTTGAACTCTGTTGCCATGGATGAGTGTCATGCAACACTGGCAACAGATGAAACCGCTGAGGTGCAAAGCCTGCAGACGAAGAAGAAATATTGGATCAGTGGCCTACATTTAGAAGTACATTTTTTCATCCAGAAAAATCCAAGATTTCAAGTCCAAAGGAAAATAACTGTTCCTCCAGCCAATTCCTTGTGGTGCACCTGAATGTCTTGCTCCTTAGTGCCTATCTTTGTGTTACAGGAGCCCATTGCTATGTTCTCTAATTTATGTATTAAATCCTCCTGGATAAATTAGGATGGGGGTCAGTGATAAACTGCGTAACAGTCACTTTGGAGTGTCCAGTGTGCTTAAATGCTCTCATCTGCTGGCAGTGTCACCAGGGGCTCTGGATCACCCAAGTGAATCTCATAGTGGGCAATGGAGAATGTGTCAATCCTTTTCTGTCCTTTTCTCTGCAATCAGTAGCGTGCAGAAAAGTCTACACATACCTAGCAGTGAGCGAAAAGGGAGTACTACCTGGTACAGGCGTTACCTGGAATTGCCTTTTTCACCAATCAAATAGGTTCGGCTCCAGGCCAAACAACTCGGCATTCTCTCATCTCAAATTCCCAGCTCCGTATTCTCCATGGGTATACCAGAGTACTGCTCTGTTTTGGTTTTTCCCTTTGCCATTGCACGTGGTTCAAGTGTCACTGATAACGCCTAAACTGAATCGGTTACTATTAAAGCTTAAGTCAGTGATTAGAACAGTTGAAAAATGTTATCGTTTTCCTGGAAATATGGCTAGTGCTGGGCAGAGCTTACTAATGCAGACTTGAGAAATTGTGGGTGGATGTTGTATTCCCCAAGGGGTGAAAATAGTTGACAATAGCATGGCAATTGACAAACAGCAACAGAAGTCTTTTTTGGCATTCACAGGGGGCCATGGAGAATACATGGTGTTCAGAAATGAAGTGGACAATGAAGCATTTGGCTATGGTAGAACAACAATGTCCAGGCTGTCCTGGACTTCAGAAAGCATTTGAATTGTTACTGAGCTGCAGTGGTGGTTGCATGGATGCCTAAGTGTCTGTGTATATCCTGAAAGAAAATGTGTCTCCAAGTATTTAAGCTTCAAAATACAGAAAGTGATTAGGTTACATTTGGACTTTAAGAAGTATAAATAAGTATTTATTTGAAACCAGAACAAACTTCAGTGCTAAACCTCTAACGAGATTCTCTGACCCATGAAGGCTCATCTTTGATCAATTGTGTTTGCATTCTGTAATTAAGCCTTATGGTGGCCTTGCTGGCTTTGAATATTTTATGTGTAGCTTGGAAGCCTGTTTGAACCTTTCTCAGAGTCAAATAGGTTTTTTGTAGCAATCCTGAAAGTTAAAACCTGACTCTGAGGTCCTAGCAATAATAGGTATTAGAGAACTTTATTGTAGTGAAATACCCAAGATTGCACAGCGGATGAGATCTGCTTAGCACAGCAGCTTCCTGGAAGTACTGGGAATGAGAGCTTGTATTCAATAAGCAATTTTTAAAAAATCCAGAGTTTGTTTAAAACATTTTAGCTGCTTTTGTGGATGGTGCTTCTTGTATAATAAAATGACACGATGACTTTTCTGCAATTAACAAAACTTGTTTTGATAGAGCCCTGGTGCTTCAGTGTGAGTTGCCTAGCAATGTCAGGCTGCTGCTACAGGCAGAGCTGCTGCTTCTCAAGGATACATATGTCACCCTTCGGTCAGATGTTACGTCTTTCGATCCTCAATTCTCTTTTTTGAATGCTTGGAAGTTCACTTGTCTTTCGTGGATATTTTTCTTTTCTTTTTCTCCCTGCTGCTTCTGTTTGTTACAGTTAATTGTTAGAAGACTAGAATGAGACTTTTTATTGTGGTGAGGATGAGTAACAAGAGCAACCAGGACATGTTACAGAAATTTGAGTACCTCCATTGTGAAATTTATCATTGGTTGCTACAAAAAAAAAAAAAAGGAGAAATAAAAAATAACTTGCCCTTTCTTTCTGTTTTTCAAGTATGTTATACCTTGATGTTCTCTGCTACAAGCAGCATTTTGTATTACGTTTGCTGAACTGGCGAAGCCTAAATGTTTCATAAAAACCTCTTTGGGAGAAGGAACCAAGCAATTTCTCCTTTGTGCTAGCAGCAGGGTTATTAAGGCTTCATAACTTCTTACTCTCAGAGGAAGGAGCCAGAGAAAAGGAAGGTGGGCCAGACTTGCAGAATTAGGCGGGGGGGGGAACACAAGCAGCAATTTATTGCTCTAGTTCTGATCTAATTTACTGAGTCACTCTTCTGGTTGAAAGGTTTTGTATTCTCATGTTGTGCTGTGGTTCTGTGGTTTTGAGGCCATCAAAAAAGTGAAGGGAGGCCTGGAGGAAAAGATACAGAGGTAAGTGTAGGCAGCTGAACTGTAGTCAGAGTTAGCAGATTAGATTATATAGCTGCTAGCTTCATTTTGTGTTAGAGCTTGTTCTTGTGAATTAAGTAAGTAGATTCTACAAACTCATGAAAGGAGAACTCATCAAGAAAACCATTTAATGCAAAAATACTGCTTATGGCTCAAAGTTTCTGAGCACTCAACTGCAGATGAATATTCTGAGAAAAGTGTAGTTACATGCTTGGTCTGATCAGGTACGCTTCCCTAGGTATCACCTCAAGGCCACCATTGGGGGTAGAATCTTAGATCGGGCCTTGTATGATCATTGTGTTGTTGGATGGATGCTTCTTTAAGAGTGAAAATCCAGTGTTTTGTTGCTTCTCTTCTTTTCCAGGCAAAAATAAAAACTGCACAGGTGACATTACATTGTTAGCAAGCGTCAGGCACAGCATACACCAAACTACAAGGAACTCCCAGAGGGAGGAAAAGACATCAGTGTATAGGATTCGCTTTCCTCTCTTCTCATAGTAGAGAGGCTCTGTTTGTTGCCATCCTGTTGACTCTATCCCTGTAATCAGTAGAGAGCACAAAGACAGGGGAGTGTGTTTTTCCTCCACAGTGAGAAAAAGATGAGAGCTTGCTGTGCCTCCTAAAGATGACGCCTGTAAAACTGGCATCATTCTGTCTTTAGGTTTTGATGAATTCACCCCTCTTTCCCCAGCCCTTCAGTAATAAGGATGTCACCACAGAGCTGCCTTGTTATTTCTGCTTGTTAGTTGGAGAAGGGACAAAATTAGAGACCGTGTGGCTTTGAATACGTCAGTTACTGGTTGAAGGTCCCAGTCCAGCATCTTATTCATCAGCTGTACACCTCCCGTGCTCTTTTCCCTTTCCCTCATAAAAGGGTAGACATGCAAAGGGGCTGACACTTGTGAAGCATGCAGAGGGCTTGTTGATGATTAACAGAGGCTTTTCTGGAAACCGGCACTAGCAAAGGTTGTATCCTGCCATTCAAAGACATAGAGTCAAGGCCTGTGATCTCTCAGATTGGTTTCCTATAAACTACAGCAAAGCTCCCGTTCATGGGCATGTTTGTATGCCCTTGTGAATTGATGTGGGCTTCCCTACAGACACTGTGGGTCTCTAGTGTTTCGCTTAGCAGCTTACTCATTAACAAATGAACTCGTAAATACAACGTAGATGTTAAAGTTATCTGTAAGTCATCTACCAAGTTCAGGCAGTTCTGCATAGTACACATCTACAAGCAATCAATCAAAAAAACCCAGACTTGACAGTGTTCCTTGGATGTTACTAGCAATTAGCAGTGTTACTCAGTGAGCGAGCCTGTTAACAGCTCAGTATTAAGATATTTCTGTTTTACCATATTACCATAGTATCTAAAAGAAACCAGTCATACAGAGAGGCCTGGGACTTTACTGCGTTTGAAAGTGGACACTACAAAAGAAGTTTTCTGCCCAGAACAGAAAAAAACCCTGTGATCAGGTAATGACTTGTAAGAATTAAAGTTGGGAAGGTCAGACCTAAGGAAGTAACGTAGGCCTGGTTTTTTTCTGAAAATGTCTAAGTACGTGCAGCTCTAAGTGGCAGTAACTCCTTTTAGGACTGCTGAAAACGAATGAAATGAGTACAAGCCCTTATATACAATTGTAATATTTCCCCCTTGTTTTCTTTTGCCTGTCTGTCTTTGCTTTTTTTTTTTTCTTGCTAAAAAAATTTATATGGCAATTTATGTTAATTATCCCTGGAAATTCATACTGATGACTGAATTACATTCAAGAAAGCAAGTTTTAGTGCAGCGTGACACTTGCAACTATGCAAGTCTCAAATTCTCTCTTTACATATTACTTTCTCAATTTTGATCTGTAAGAAGTCTAATTATATATATATGTATACTATATTATGCATTTGTGTACACCCAGGCAGTATATTTTCCTTGTAGAAACAATTTGTGTACATGGCTTCCTGCCAAGAAAACAGCTTTCCTGACATTTAGTGTATCTCTGTGTCTCAGTTTGTCAGTTTAACTCAGCACAAAAGTTTGCAGAGGTCCTTTTTGCTCAGTAAAACGTCTCTGAGTAACTGCCTGGACGCTGTGCTGGGGACGTTAGTCACGGAGAGCAGCTCCATTGGTAGGGAGAAGGAGAAAGAAAAACCTGACATGACCCATCTGGTTGCACTCCACTTGAAATGGGTATTTCCCTGATGATCCCCAAAAGTAAATTTTAACAAATACCTTTAGAAAGGTCTCATTGCTTTGCCCTGCTCCCTTATTGTAAGGGGATAACGCTGTGCAGAGAGAGAGCAGATTTTTAGGAGCCTGCTCTCCTAGCTTTAATCATCTCCTACCATTCAACGCAGACACGTTTTTGGGGTTTTTTCAGGTGTACATCTTATTCTGGAAGTTAGGCTCAACTAGAAAAATAGTTCACCTTAGGTATGTTGTGATTGTTAGGAATGAAAGCTCTATTTCATAGTGGCCGCAGGAATCGTAACTCTTCAGCTGTGCTCATTGGTAAAAAAGCACAGCCAAAAAATACGAGATATAAGATCATTTGCTGGACTACTTTTGAGTTGATCTGGGATGACAGAACCTGTTTCAGGCCAACAGTCATTCTGAGGTTTCCATGGAGATTAATGATGTCAGAGGAGCAACATCTGAATGCAGTTTGCTAGAAAACAAGGCTGTAATATTATAGTGGAGAAGTGAAGTCTGCATTTTTGTAAACTCATAGAATAGCGAAGCACATTTTCCCAGTGGATTGCAATTTGCTTTTGATTTGTGCTGAACATGAGCTGAAGTAATGCTTTTGCAGTCTGGTGGTTTTCCTGTAGTTTACCTCAGCGCTGTAAGTGATGATTTCAGTACCGTCTCGTATACCATCTGTTTTAGCTTTGATTGCTGTTCTCTTTACTTGCATATTTTGTGTAATTCTCATATTGCCTTACTAAACTCTCTGGCATTTTCTGTCTGCACTGAATTACCTTGTCTTAAGGGTGATGCCCAGGTTTCCCCTGTGAGTATATTTGCAATGCATGAGCGTCAAAATGAGAGGAAGTTACAGCTCTGCTGAGCTTTCTGAAACTTAGGAGCTGCCACGAAGGAGAGTAGGCGTAAGACAGGGGAGAAGTGGCAAAGTGAGGAAAATATAAAAGTTTAACAGTGGCATAATTTAAAGCTGAAATTTTACCCTTAAGAATTTGAAAACCATTGCTTGCGGTTTTATAAAGATTAAAATGCCACTCCACCGTGGAGAGATTACTGACCAAGGAACTGAATGTGTTAGAATCAGTAGTGAAGGCGTAGCATTTTTGCGTGGGGTTTTTGCAAAGGGAGGGATTAGGAGATTCTGAAGGTACCTCAATCCTACTTAAATTTTGTGGTTTTTTAGTAAGTCCTGAATGGGAAGCAGACTTTGGAAGCAGTGCAAGTTCCCTGTTATTACCTAGATTTTCTTTAAGTTCCGTAACTGCAGTTTTGCTATGCGTTATTTGAGGAATTCTTGTACAGTTAGGTTTACCAAAATAAAAGTCAAGAAGCAGTACATAAATTTTTCAGGTTTCAGCAGAAAATGGGGGAGAAAAAACAAAGACTTGTTAAAAATAAGAAAAATGGGGAAAAAAGTCTTAAGATTTTATGCTTAAGTCGAATTTAGTTTTATTACTAAGCTGCTCTTTGCTTTTATAACGCTGCCCGTAGAAAGGTGCTCACGTATACATGCACACATGCTGAATAACAGTAATGATGATAAGCCATGTCAAGCCTCTGCTTTGCTCGTTCTCAGAAGATTATCAGAGAACAGTCTTTTCTACTGTGCTTCAGTCACCGCACTAGGCTCTTGTTTCTTGACTGTAATTGTAGCAGAAACATCTTTTGTGTAGAGGGAAGCACCAGACTGTAAACATGCTTTTATGACTTGCACAAATTATCAAAATGTACTCTTTATATATTAGGGAATTTATTTTTTAGAAAGCAAAGTGGCAAATCACCTCCGGGCTCACATCCTTTCATGTCTGAATTAGCAGAAAAGGAATGATTCTTTTTTTCCCCCAGGCTAGTTTCTAAATTCCTGAAATGCAAAGCTTACACAGCAAGAGAATGGCTTACTCTCGTACAAACCAGCTGACAGTTCCTCCTGAAAATCAGGACAAGTTAATACATTCCACATGTTCTCTGCCCCAGTTTTTCAAATTGATTGTTTTGAGAAGCTAAGTAAGCCTATCTTTATTTTGCAGGAAATGTTTGGTGCCATTAGGCAGCAATGCTGTTGTGAAAAGAACAGAGCTGGAACAGCTTTTGATAATGTCCTCTGAGAAATGGGCAATTGCTATACAACTGATACGAACAGGACTGTTTGTTCTCACTGGGTGCCGAGCACTCGAAAATTCATGCACTTCACTCACAAGCCTAAAAAGGAGTGAAATTCTTTTGAAGCCTGAACTATTGGGCCATTTTGAAAATCTGTCCCTCTGTGTGTAATACAAATGTATGCTATATGACTGTTTTACAGTATAGCAGTTATAAGCGTCTGGCATTACCTGGAGGGCTGAAGATTTTGTGTATTACTTGACTTTAAAAAAGGGGAAAAGCTGTTACGGGATTATGTCTTATGAAGCAATACAGTCTTTTTGCAGGTCTGGGCTTTAGCGGGTTAGGGAGTTTCATACTTGGATAGCAGGAGTTATCTCAGTGTAGGAAGTAAAGCCTGGGTGAAACAGCTACAGGCCGCAGTCTTGTTATTTCCTGAGAGAGATTAAGGTTTAATGAAATGTTCTGTAATCCGTAACAGTGTTGAAACACCTTTGTGTTTGTTGAATGGACAGAGGAAGTGCAGAGTAAAGTTATAGAGAATGAATATTGTTCCATATGTTTGTAAGCACATTCCTTCAGGAGAATAATTTTTCACATCTACTGAGTCATGCAGGTGGTTGCATAATTGGTTGATGGTTTAGATGCATGTTTTCCCCCTCCATATAAATTTCTCCCTTCAAACAATGCCTTTTAAATTGGTTATGTTACTAGCATACCATGTTTGGCAATGTTTTGGTATGCTGAGTTTACTTGACCAAGTACAAAGTTTACTTAACCAAATACAAAGTAATGGCCTGACAAATACAGAGATGGGAATCATGAAGCTTGCAGCAGAGCATGGTATCTTTTTTAATATTGCTGGGTTTTTGATATTTTGCTGTAACAAAGAACGTTCAGATGTCTGTTTCCACTTCCTTATCTTCTCCTGACCCTGTGACCTTTTCTCTTCTCTTTGCCCATTGTGCCAGCGGTTTTGGCAATGTAGGTACTGACCTCCACATCTCTACTGGTGGACTGTTTGCTAGTGGGAGGCACCATGCTTGTTGGGAACAGCTGATCTTGGACAGAAAAAGAAGAAAAGAGGGGAAACCCCTCTGCCTAGGCCAGATTTAGTAAATCCTTCAATGCTTGTTGTTGTTGTTTTGAAAAACTGGTATCCTTTTCCCCCAAGAAGCAAGAGGGAGTTTATTTTGTACAGTAACGTCACAAAACTGGAACTGGAAAGGCAGATGCATAAAGCACAAATTAAAAAGGAACATCAAACCATCTGCCTTAAATTGTAGCCATGTCAGACCTTGGTTGTCAGAAATAAGGAGGAGCACTAATTGTATAGGAATGAGAGCTAGGACTTCTAGTGTTGGATGTCTCACACAGACAGTGCGCAGTATGAGGCTCATAATTTCGGTTTTTCACTTTAGAGGCGTGAGTGTTGCGCCCTTCAAGCCCAGCATTTATACGTGGAAGTGGACGTTTGTAAGTGCACACTCTGCAAATAGCTGCATGGCTGACTACTTGTTTACCCTCAGCGTGAACGTCTGCATGCAGAGTTTTGCAGGTGCAGCCAATGTGCTGACATTTTTCCCATGCTCTTCAGCAACCCCATCATTTTCAAGCAGGGCCCTGTAAGTCGATATCTGATACTCTTAAGGTTTTTTTAATCAACTTTGCTATGGCACCATAATACTGTTTGTTTGCTGCAGGAGTTTTCACTTTTAGGATCAAGTAATTCGCATAGTCCAAGATTTTCGTGTTGCCTACATTATGAAGAATACGAAAACCTAAAGGGTTACCAGTTCTTTACATACGCTTAAAGAAGCATTCTTAATTAAGTATTGCTTGATTTGTGTTTTAGCATAAAACCCTGTGATGTGTCTGTATGATCTTCAGTTTATAAAAATGAGTATTTTGCTTTTGCATGGGAAAAAAACCCAAAAGTTAGTAAAAAAAGTTACCTTTTATAATTTGTTCCATATGAAGAGCTTTCAAGATGCTGTAAAGTATGTAGAATGAACGGACTCTGGCTCTTACCGTTTGTGCTCAATGAGGTGGTCAAAGTGGTACTGAGTCAGTGATGTCCATTCTGCATAGAAAATCATCCAAGTTTAACAAAGTTTTAGGCTTTAAAATACTTCCTTGTGTACTCAGAGTTTTACACCTAAATTCTGCAAAGACTTTGAATCAGTGAGCATGCTACGGCCTCTCCCTCTCTATCCTCATAGTGCTAATATTGAGGTAGGAAAATGTTAACTCTGTATTTCTGCTGTGTAACTACAGCATAATCAGGGTTGCCTGGGGTGGCGCAGGACGTGCAGTCAATTTGGAAATTGAACGAGGATTTGAACTGAATCTTGGTTAAGTGTTGCCTTTGAGAGGAGCCTCACTGCCTGATAAACAAGTTTTAAATGGCTCACAAGCAAAGAAGAAAAGGGGGATGGAGGGGAGGCAGAAATTGGTATAAATTGTGAAGTCAGAATTTGAAAGACATGAGCAACTTGTATTTGGAGAAAGGAGACAAGGGATGAAGACTGTGTGATGATAAAGAAGAAGAAATGAGAGGGGTATGAGAGTTTAGAAAGGAGGCAAAGTGGCTTGAATAATACCAAGGGAACTCACCAGTTCAGCAAAACAGGGAGTCTGTGAAGAGCTGGGGCATGTCTGAACAGAGGGGAGAACAAGCAGAGCGGGGAGATGTTTTGAGGGGTGGTTGGAAGGTGCAGAGGGCACCAGGGGTTTATATATAGACAGCTTGGGAATACGAGAGGAGAGCTGCCTTACTTACTTGATGTTTAATAATAATGAGTGAAAAATAGTTTCTGTCAAGTTGGAATTGTGATTTATCACAGAAGAGTCCCAGCACTTAAGCCAGTACATTCTTCTGTGCCTCTGTTATTGTTGTTCTAGAGAATTGCCTTCTTCATCCTAGGGACCATGAGGTGCAGCTGCACACGTTGTCAGAAAGATCAGCAGAAGATCAAGGGCAAAGGAGAAGCTCAAATATAACCTGTGTTTAGCTTCAACTTTGCTATTTCTGTTTCAGTTGTAAAAATATGGTTTCTGTCTCCAAAGTTTGTCTGTTTTCTTTTTAGCTATTCTTAGTTAAAGTTACTGGGTAATATGTGTAAACTTCATCTCACCTAGAGTGCTGTGCTATCTTTATCAGTGTACCTAATGCAGATAATTTGAAACCTTAAAAACTGGTAGAAATACATAGCTTTTTTTTCCTTCTTTCTGCAATGGAAGTTTTTTATTTCTTTAAAATCCACGTGTAGACTTCTCTTTTTTGAAGTCTATGGGAAAACATTGAAGAAAACAGCAGGGCCACATGAGGGAATTCCACATTTATTTTTGGCATTTAATTTCCATGAAGAGGAGGATCCTGTTGATGCAGAACATTTCTTTCTTTTTTTCCAACTTTCAAATGTTATGGAAGCATTAAAAGTTAGTTCCTTGTTGTCAAGATTCCAAAATAGATGTTTGCGTAGTGGATTAGAGGTAGTGTTTGTCTAACTTCGAAAACAGCTTTTGGGCTGGTGTTTCATAAGCAGGATATGAAGCTGTATCATCAGAAAGAGTGTTACTTCTCAAACGCATGTTGCTTTTACAGAATTGATCAGTTTATAAAGAGGTAGTATACCACAGTGATTGAAGAGCCGTGTGCAGATTATTACTAGTATTAAAAAGAGAGGTACTGCTCTCCTTCTCTATGTAAAATACGGCTCACTGTAGCTAAGGTCTTATGCTCGACATCGTGATTTTACTATTGCAAACCGCAGAAGGAGATGGCCTGAAACTGGAGAATGAGCGCTTGGGAAGATCATCATATACAGGAAAGGTAATTGTATTTCAAAATAAAACCCTCACCTGCACCATCTGAAAATCTGTAATTTATCACATGTAGGAAATCCCTCCACAATACTCAAAGAAAAATTACTCAAGAAATGCTTTGGCTTCACCCTCTCATTTCTTTTAAAAGAAAATATCAAAGTGACAAATATGCTGTCAGAGATCCCTTGGATTGCAGGGTCGCTTTCGTCTTTTCCATTTAGGGGTTTAGTTAGCACAGTCGAGCAAAGTGGCGGTGGTAGTGGGGAGAGGGGAGGAGGGGTGTTGAAATGCGCTATCCTTTTGAATGCAGAACTTTTGGAGGGCAGATCTGTTCTGAGGTGCCAAACCCCAGCAGTACCCAGGACTCGGTAGTTAAAACGCTGCCTGTGAGACGTGCACTGTGTTGAGGAGCGACGGATTGTACCAGGCCTCTCATTCGGCGTGGGGCCTGGCAGCCAGCACTGCAGGCCAGGAGCTCTGCTGCTGAGGCCTGGCCCAGGCCTGCATGCACACTGCTGCTCACTTGCTTCCAGCTCTCTCTGCAGGAGATCCTGTTTGCTGTTGAAATGTAAATTGTCCCTGAAAATGAGGTTGTCATGAACAAGCAGTACTTGGTACGTGATAGTTCCGAATTACTGAGGTAGGCGTTAGTGTTCCTTAATAGATAAATGAAGAAGTCTGCGGTATTTCCAAAGGCATCCATAGAGCCTGTGTGCTGCTCCATAGCACCTAAAGCAGTTCTCCTGAGTTCACCTTTGACTTCTCTGGTACTTTGTCCTGGTCACAATCACAAAGGCAGTTGGATAAACCCGAGAACAACGCCTATTTTCCTACAGGGAAATTAGAATGAGGGTTGGATTCATTCCTTCTCTTGATATAGCTTTTGCAGTCCACTTAAATGGGAGTCTGATTAGACTCTTTGTGAGGAAATTACATATTTAACTGTAAAACTACAGATGTAACTATTTTCAGAAATCTACCCGCCCATCCTTGTACAGCTAAAAATGGTTTGTCTTGCCTCAGACAGAGGGATGACAAGATATGCAAGCTAGCTAGCCAGTTGGGCCAGGCTGTCTTGCCCCTTAAAGATTATGCTGCTGGAATTCTTTTAAATACTGTTCTGCACAGAGTCCATGTAAATTAGCTAATTACCAGCCACTGCTCAGGCTTCCATGAGCGCTGAATAGTGGAACAGAATGATTTAATTTCTCTAACATATTCTCTTGGCACTTTTGCATCCAGAGTGTGTTGCTCTAAAGTATCCCTTGATACTAGATCCTTGGCAGTGTTCCAAAAGGAATTTAAGTTAAAACTCATTCAGTGTAATTCAAGCGTTGGTAACCCTAGATTTGTCACCTTCCCTGCATCATGTAATTTTCCTGTCTGTAATGTGGGTTTTCCTCTTCTCTCACAGAAGTAAAGAGATGATCTTACGTAAGTGTTTAAACTGTGAATCAGGGAGTATAGCTGGCGCTGGTTATGCGTGTGATATTCTCTCGGGAGAGTGATTAAGCTGAGGTGAAGTGTTCATATGAATCTTAATTTTTGCAAAGTCATTACATTTAAAAAAAAAAGAAAGACTACATAGAGTTCTCATTAGTAAATGAGTGTGTCTTCCATTGTGATTTTCAGTTTTGCACTGTGCTTACTCTAAAATGCCTGCTGCTGTCGGAGACAGTAGTAGTGTACTTTTTCTCATTGAAATTCTCGTGGAAGAGTTTGTATGTAGGGTACAGGAACATTTGACTGGCTGAATGTAAATTATTTAAATCACGAAAAATTTTGAGATATGACCAGATTTAAGCTAACAGGAAAAGGGATTCTCAGTAGTTGGGTCCGAATCCTAGAAGCACTCTCAGTATGTGGTAACTTTTTAATTTTAATACAGCTATCAAATAAATCTAAATATAGGCATAAACACTGGCAAGTATTAGACAGCTAGTTCTATTAATTGGAGAATGCTAATGTCATTGAAGATTCCTTTAACGGTAGCTGCATTCTTCAGCTGTCTAGATATAATTTAAAAAAAAAAAAAAGCATGCCTTAAGCCTTGGGCAGGAAGGTGTAATGTCTACATGTTATTTATAATAAGCCTTGTCAATCAAGAGGAAATTGTAGATCAACTAATTATATGTTGTTAGTTGCATGTCTCTACAGTGTTTTAAGGGCCAGAGGTGCCACAATTTCGAATTGAGGAAATTGATTTAATTTTTATTATGTTTAATAGTTAAACAATAGCATTCTCTCCCTATAAAATGGTAAACAAAGAACAAAAGTATGTATTGGAAGTTCAGAAGATCAGCATATTGTATGTGTTTCTCTGCTTAGTAGAGGTTCCTGTTGCGTCTTTTAAAAATCAGGGATTAAGGCCCCATTTCAATTTATTTCAATTTATTTCAACAGCATCAATCTCATAAATACCAGCATAAGCAGAATAGGCCCCCGCAAGACACAGAGTAGCTGCTAAGTGAAACTAGCTGTAATATGTGTAGTTAACCCTTTGTAAGTATTGTAGATCATAGTATTGACATCATCATTGGACCTTGCTAATCACATCTTTGTTTAGATGGGACTATGTGTAAATCTGCCTCAAAAAGCTCATGTATTCTCATTCTTCCTTAATTCCTTGCATCTTTTTAATCCAGGCTGAAGCTGGATTGAAAATTTTAGGCAGTAAATCTCATGCAAGTACTAAATTTATTTCAGTGACCTAAACATGATAATAAGGATGTGTGGAAAAGTTCTTTTGTCCCTAGTTTGTTTTCTGTTTTAAACAGCTAAAAGCGGCAGTCTGTCAGTAAGCTAAAATTAAGTGTATTTTGCAGCCCCTAAAGAATTGTGCTCCTATTTTTTCTGCATCCTTATTTTTCTAATATTAATTTCAAATCAGTTAAACTAAATTTAAAAAGGAAAAATGTTTCAAAATTGTGTAAACTGGAAATTATGTAGCAAAAACATTTACCAGTTTTCTTCAAACTTGTAATGGGTTATACTTTAACCAAAATATTCCCAGCCAAGTTGCATAAACTGGGATGCTGGCCTTTCAAGATCACTTCTGTCCACTGGTCCAGCACATGCTGATATTTCAGTCGTCACAGCGTGCATGTTTTGTCATTTCTGACAGAGACCGCACATCTGAATTCCTGATTATAGGTCATACCGGAAATCAGTATTTTTAATTACCGCTTGTATTTCAGGGGGGGAAAAAAAAATCATTTAAAGTACGGTGAACTTGCTATAATTCTTAAGTTAGTATCTGCTGCTGAGTTTCCAAAGAGCCTGAAGGGAATGTAGCTTCTCTAGGTGTCTTCAAGAAATTGAGACAGGGCTTAACACAAGTTCAATACTAAAGCTAACAGTCATGCCTGTTTTGGATTTTGTTTTGGATTGGTTTCTTTTTGTTACAGTCCTCCCCATGACTTCTGAATGAATGGTAATTACTGGAGTTTGTGTGCTTCCTAATTGATTATGGTAACAAAATTCTAGGAAGGATTTACTGGAGGACCCAGTGTTGGGCACAGTACCTCAGAGGAAGCATGGTGCCTGAACAGAGAGTTGAAAGGAGAGAGGCGATAAGGTTAGAGTCTGGGAAAAGAGAAGAGATTGAATGAACTGGGATTGTTTAGCCTAGAAACAATAGAGTCTCCATATTCAGATTGCCAGTTAGATTTTTTTGATTGCATCCAGTTATCAGTTAGAAAAACCGATAGCAGCTGATTTGTGTCCAGTGCTACTTTTTGGGTTTTGACATTAACAACACTTGTGTGTGCTCTGAGACTGGTAGGGGACAATCCCTAATGAGTAGCAGTAAACATTCACTGAGCAGCTGTGTTCTTTGCCTCTTTTGGGTCTCTTATGCATCTAAAGCGTGAGTTGTGAAGGGCAGCACCAGCCAGCAGTGCGTCTATTCAGAAATGACTTTCAGATGGAAACTGAAAAACTTCATTGCCTCAAGCGTTTGTTTCAAATTTGTCATTCAAAAAACCATGTAATTTAAAATGAAAAAATATCAGCTATTCTAAAAGCGAGGTACTCGTTAACCATTAGATATTATTTTCTAAGTACCACCTTGTTTTGCCCTTTTTTTCCCCCCTAAGGTTTCCTTTCCTTAATCCTTGCCTCATAACTGTTCATTTTGTTGCAATGATGCAAAACTGTACTGATCCACTGGATATCAGCTTTATGCTTATTTTACTGATGTCCATTGCTGCCACTTGCTGCCAATGTAGTGCATGGCAGAGCAAGTAATGATCGATCTTCTCAGTATTATCCTACTTGAGACCTCTCTGAGGGATCCTGTGTGTTATATTGTGCAGCAGACATTTGACGTATCTTGGCAAGCTCATACAGACCGTGTCCAGTTTTGGTACCTCCCTCTGTGCTGTGAGGTAGATTGCAGATTGCCAGACTTGTCTAGATAATCTGTTGAGCTTTGGGACAGTGCCAGTGGGATCTGCAGGTCTCTCCTGCAGATGGATGAACAAATCTCCCATGGGAATGTTCTTTTCTCTTTCCTCAGCCATCTGGAGCTCTTGTAGGCAGACTTGATGAATTGCATCAGGTCTGTGCTTCCATGAGCAATATGGAAGCCTATTCCCAGCAGCATGCCACTTTCTGGTTGCCTGCCTGCTTGTCTCTCAGCGAAGGTCTGGGCTATGTCTGGGCTCCAAAGGATCATTCCGAGCTCTGAGAAGATGCCAGCATTCGACAACAAAAGGACAGATATGAAAATTCACTCCAGTATCTTACCCTGAGTACTTAAAAGCATTATGAGGCATTGTCTGCTGTGTTTCTCTGCTTTCTGCAAGATGCTTCCAAGTTTCCAACTGATGTTTCTTTAGTTATTATTACTGTCTTTGTAAGTTTTGACATTAATTTTTCCATAAAGTGACAACCAGGCTATGAGGCAGATAAAGCTGCCTGCCCTGAACACTGTGTGGAGTGAGCATGTTGTCAGCTGTCTCTCTCACTACTCATCCTTAACATTAGAGCATTTTATCAGTTGATTAACTTTTGGACAGATTACAGTCTCTGAAAATGATCATTGGAAAATTGATCACTGGTTAACCGTGGGTTTTAAATACTTGAGAGAGAATGAAAATCCGTGTGCTATGGTTTGTAGGGTAAGAAATATGGAAATGTTTGAAGTGAGAATTATTTAAACTGGGAAAAACTTTTCTGGGGTAATGGATAGTAAAGCTCATGAATAGGTTGCCTGCAGAGCTTGTTGCCTTTGGAGCACTGAAGGTGTTTTCGCAAAAATTAGTCACTTTTATCCAAATGGCATGGGTTCAGCCCTTCCAGGGGATGGATAATAGAGTAGATGACTCTTCTGAGTCTCCTCCAGTGCAAGGACTTAATGGGTTTTGTTGTGGTTGTTTTGGGTTTGGTTTGTGGGGTTTTTTTTAGAAGGAAGAGGTATTCTGATGTAAACTTTATTCTAAAGACACATTCAAAAGGTGTACATTTCAGTGCTACAGAATTTTGGCGGCTTTCTATCTGAAAAGATGCGCACACCTTTTAAAAACATCTTTCATGAAGCTAATGTCATTATTTAATATAGCAAAAATTGTTTAAGTTGTTGTGCATTAATATTCAGAGATCTGCAAAACTGCCTGAAATCAGATATTTACTGTCTTCCTGTGATTTAGTTTGTCAGTCATTTATTAAAACTAGTAGCTGTGTCCCATGGCTCAAGACTTGCATCTTCTAAATCCTTTAGAAACAATTAAATTTTGCACAAAAAATTAATATGATTAACTAACAAAATAATGAGGTATCTCAAAACAGTCTCTGCATTGAATAATGCAAGTTTTATATGTATATATATTATCTTTATATATGTATGTGTGTATACATACGAAATCTTAAAACCTGCCATTGAGACACGGGCCATTTCAAATGTAGCTGGTAGCACATCAGAAGATAAATCTTCCTGGTTACTTTGGATCTTTCAGTCACTAAATACCAAATTTGGAAAAGTTTACCCATTTTATAGAGAGAAATACCTTGAAGTAAAGCTACCTAAAAGCTAAGATCTTATCTAGTAGCAGAAGCTGTACTTGTTAATTTTTCCAAGCTTGTAGAGGACAGCAAGAGTTTATGCTGAAAAAAAAATCCGATTAAAATTAAGCTAGTGTTTATTCTTCATCATTGTAGCTCACCAGTAGTCACATCTTTCGCAGCTGACGCTCACTTTGATATGCTACTATACTTGATGACATCTTCACGTTGATTTTAATCTTTCCTTTTAAGCCTGCCCAGTCTGTTTGTATTGTTCCCCCTATGTTAAGGGGTCACTGCAATTAGGAGTAGGAGACTTGCTACCTTTCATGTGGCTGAAGCCTTATTTTCAAGCAATGACCATTCTGGTAAAGCACTCACAGTAAGAGTACCTAATAAAAGTGATTTACTGTAGAGGGAATTACAAAGCTAAGCAAAAGTTTAAGTCGTACTATAATTCCTCTGCAGCATTTAGATTGTGAATATTTGGAACGTGTCTCGGGAAAATAGTTTTGTATCCAAGCATATTAAAAGCATGGAATAAGAACGAATGAGAAACCTGCAAATTACCATGAAAATATTGCAGATCCAACATGATGATGTTATGAATTTTACTTCGGCTCAACTATTAGAAATGACAGTTTTGCTGGCTATGATTGAAGAGTACTAAAATGAAGCTTATTTCATCCTTAACTTGTATATAATGGAAATCTGTTAGATATTTCTGTGGGGATAATTCTCAAAATAGATTGGGATAAATCCCGTCATGACAAAAAGCAAAAATGTATGCTTTATACTTGGTAAGAGCTTCCAGGCTGTCCTAGAAGAGTTTGGTGGGTACTGTGGCAGTGTGTGACATTCAGAAAGTTGACCTTATGAACAAGTCAAATAACATAGGAAAATTATTAGTAAACATTTGTGATGTTCGGAGGAGTGGACCAGGAGATCCAGATAGAATTTTGACCCCAGGAAGAAAACGGCAATGCCCTCAGTACCTTCAGGGGAACCAGACTTTCAGAGACCTAGCTGCTCTTTGATGTGGGTTTGATTTCACGTGTTACTTGGTCCAAAATCAAAAGCGTATTTGAAGATGTAGTTATGCAATCAGTGATTCACTGGAGTTTACAGAAGGGTGTGAGTTAGTGGAGTCTCAGAGGTGATTCTGGCCATTTCACTTATTATTATTATTATTATTATTATTATTATTATTATTATTATTATTATTATTATTATTATTATTATTATTATTATTATTATTATTATTATTATTATTATTATTATTATTATTATTATTATTATTATTATTATTATTATTATTATTATTATTATTATTATGGTCCTGTGGAAGTGTTAGTCCATGGGTTTCAAACCTGTAAATCAAGTAGTTGTATACATCTGAATGAGCAAACTTCTCCCAGCTGGCTATTTGGATATATGTAGATGCTTAACTGGAAGCACAAATGTAGTAGTTGTGCAATGTCAGATTGTGTGTTCTGGTGAAAATAGACCCTCTGGTATATAAAATTGATACCATTACACATCTGGTGGATGATAAATAAAATTATTGTCTTAGATTGTCCCTGTTTTCTGCCATTCGTAGCCGTTTTCTTGTCTGTGAGAGGGTCTGTTTTTCTGGGGAGCTTTCTGACCATCTGAGGAACAGTGCTGTATATAGTCAAGTTTATTACTGTACTAGAATTTGATTTATTAATCCTAAAAGCATTTATGAAGGAATTTTTCCCTTCTACCTCTTCATCTCTGGTTGCTTTTTTTAAAGAGCTGAATGCATATACAATATGCTGAAAATAAAGATGAACATTTTTAAATTTTTTAATTTAAGATCATTGATTCCTCATGCAGTATACATACATTTCAATTTCAAGAAGCTGATTAAGTATATGTCAGCCTATGTTAAAAAAAATACAATTAGCAGTCTGTGAAAAAGGTGAAACTGTACTATTTATTTGAAGATTTGTGTGAGGAAAATGCCTTCCAATTCACTAGCATTGTCTAATATTTTCTCTTTAATTTTTTTTTTTTGGCTTCGCTGTTTCCCGCCCAGTGTATTTCAGAAATACATTGAAAAATGTATTTCAGGGATTTTCAGTAAATAAGATAAGTCTTAAGCACAGATTTTGTCACTATGTATTGCTATGAAGCTGAAGAATGTTATGTTACATGGGAGTAGGAAACAAGATAGCTTTAATTTTTTTTCCCTTCTTTCTGAGAGGTAGTATTAAATATGGCACTATATATATGAAGAGTACACATTGGGTGTACACAACAAGAATTTATCACCAGGAAGAGAAAACAAGGTGAAATTAAGATGTTACAGAAGATCACCTTGCTAATCTTTTAAAAAGAAAAGGTATTATTTCTCAGTGCCTGTTAACTAAACTACATTGTCTAATCCTGAAACATTTTTTGTTTGGGAGATAAAAAGAAACATGATTCTGTGATGTTAAAACGGGGTAAATGTGTGATGTATCCAAGACTACTGATAATATTAATTAGCTTTAATTAGCTAATATTTACCTGGACGTTTGTTTCCCAGGTTAGTGATTCTGGATCAAGCATTCCTCTGTCCTTCTGATTAGG
>VXBH01008109.1:617535-732208 GCA_013400035.1 Rynchops niger | reverse complement strand
TTTTTTTTTTTTTTTAACTTATAAGCTGTCTTCTGTGAGATCCATTCTGCACCCATCATAAATGTTTGGCAAGCAACTTTTTTTTCCTCCTCCTCCATCAGGCAATGAATAAAATATAATTCTACTGGCGCTTCAGATGGCTTTTGTCACTTGAGACATGCAAGGTGCCTCCACGTATATTATACTGATTATAAACATCTGTTACTGCTAGAGCTTCAAACTCTCTATGCAGCCAGAGCTGTATGAAACCATGCAAGCTAACTGCTCAAGTAGTATCCAAAAAGAGTAACTAAAATTTGGCTGTGTATGTTTGCATTCGTTTGTCTCTGATCTTAATGATTTTTCAGGGACATATTTGAAAGTTTTATTTGCAGCCATGTGGAAGATAGATGCAGAGATTCTCCTTTAATCATGTGCTGTCAAGGGCTTTGGTAGAAGCAGAAAATGTGCAAATTGTGATGAAACTGAGTGTCTTTCACAGGGTGATACTGATCCTCTGCCAGCAGAACGATGGGGACTTGTATCCTTTACACCTCCCAGGTGTCCCACTGTCCCACATCTCTGTCCTGTTGTTTATAAAAGAGGCACCTGCCTCTTCCCTGAAGTTGACTGGGCAGTTTTATTTCATTTCTGTATGTTGTCTGTTATCATTTATAATTGTTTGCTTATTTTTTTTACAGAATAAGAAAAAAATATGTTTGACATGCTATTCAAGATGGGTCACTTGAATCTAGCGAGTGGGTTGCTTACAGTGAAACATGGCTTGCAAATGCCTTCTGGGGTTCTCTTGGGTCCTTCCTAAGAAGTGGTATCTAAGCTGAACACAGATTAGAGTCAGTGGGGAAAACTGCATGCTTTTTTACAGTTGAATTTGCTTCAGCTTCCTGAGTTTCAGCTTCAACTTAATCCTTAAACAATGGGTTTATTGAAGTAAACTTTCAATTTTTAAGGCTGGAGTCCAAACCTGGGGTTTGGATTTCACCCATGCTTTGCTGAAGTTATCTTACCTTGTAGTGCACCTGCCTGGAGAGGCCCATAGTTGGAAGACAGAAATCTGTTAGAGGCACCTGTGCTTTCACTGGCTTGGTATGTTACATAGGAGCAGGTACGGTTTATACATTGTGAAAAAGAGTATTACCAGCAATACTGCTAGTAAGGAGTAATTTATGGAGGATTTGGTAACTGCAGGCTCTTGTTCTGAGCAAGTGTTACTGAAGAGTCTTTGAGAATATTACTGCAGCCTAAATTAATCTCTGATTTGCTTCAAAAATCGCTTTGTGATATTTTAAGACTTTCAGCCAGCCTGTTTTGAGTGACTGTAAATGTACTGCGAAACAGCATTCACACTAGAGTGTTGCAGCAGAAGGTATGTTTGCCCTACATACCATAATGGGTAGAAATCCCCCAGATCCCTGGGCAAGCACTAAATGAGCTGGAAGCTGTGGTAACGTGGAGCTCTGCGGGGCTGAGAAGCAAAATAATTAACCTCCGCAGTGAGGTTGCTTCTAGCACGGCAGAAAGAAAGCATGGCAAAATGCTGCCGGCTCAGAGCCGACTTGCACATCTACATGTTACACTGCACAGCATAAACGTGCCCACTGAAGACTTGAATAAAACATTCATGTGCTATTGCAGTCTGAGCTGTTTTTTCTCTGTTATAAGCTTGTGTATCAGCTATCCCTGATCTGTGACTGATGTTACCACTGAGGGACCACCTAGTTCCAGTTGGAAACATCACTTAATTCATGCCAGAAGATTTCTGTGTGAGCAAAATGGTGGATTGAGACATCACATTCCCCAAGAATCCTCTGTACTCTTGATGCAGGAAAAAAGGGATGTCTCTTAACACCCATGTGTGAAAAAAAGGAAAAAAATATTTTTTTTTTCTCATTTAATGTTGTCTGAAATTTTAAAGATGTAGCACATGTTTTTCAAGAATATTTTTCCAAACATTGAGTGAACTGGTCGTACAGCATGTCATCTCTAAAGCAGGTCTGTGGGGACACGTCTTAATTTCAGCCACAGGTAAGATTAGAGAGTGGGCAACTTTGCTCTGCAGTGTAGCATTGCTGATTAGACCTTGTGTTCCTTGAATTTAGTTTGTGGCACATGCCAGAGACCACGATCACAGGCGTTCAGGTAGCATGGCTGAAGCTCTTATTTATAGCTGTGCCTTTTTCTTAACTTTGTGGCCATTTTTATCCTGATGTATAAACCTGGTTTATATCCTAGTTTCGTATTTCTACTCCAAAACAAAGCCAAACCTTCTAAGAAAGGCAGGTTTGGATAGAAATGACACTACCTTGTGACTATGTGGACCCAGTCTGAAAGCAAAAGGAAGTTTGATTTCTTTAATTGTAAGAGGGTACTGCCCGTTATAGAAGCTTGAAAAGAGTTGTCTTTGTTTCCTAGATCTGATAGTTCTGCCACAGTGCTGGGTTTGCCTGAGTAACTTGTTCTTTCTTATCTTGTGTGTGAATTTGGATTTCCGATGGAAAGTGCAGTTTCTCTGCTTATCACATCCAGCACCTGCATAATCTTATATTCAACCTGATTTTCAAGTGTTGCCATCTTGAACTTTAAAATCAGGTTGTTCTTTAACCATAGCTTCAAAAGCAAGCTATGAATAAATTTTGTCCCTCTTTATTCTGCTTAATAGTTCTACTGTTTCTTTATGTTCACATGGGATTTATTAAAAAAAAAAGTAGCCCTTGAAAATGTTTCAGCTTACTAGCTGTGGTAGCTGTAGCTGTGGGCTGAGAGTTTCCTTTTTTACATTACAGTATACAAGTTCTTAAACCCCTTTGCAAACAGGTAAGCTTCAACTTAAAGCAGAGTTTGCAGTCTGTTGTAAAATTTACAGAAATAGCAAGTTTATTTGAGAATTGGTAGATCAGACTAACAGTCCTGACAAAAATGGACTGCAGGGGATCAATGCCGAGAGAAGGCATACTCACAGTCAACCAGTTTTCAAAATCACAATGATCTTTCCCAGTAGTGCATGTGAAACCGGCTTGGCTGGCCCAGTATCGCAGTTTGCTGCCACCAAAAAAAGTTGGTGCTCTTGCTTCCCTCAGCCACACGCTGACAGTCTTTCCTTTGTGCTGGTTCTGGTCATGACTCGACTCCTCTGTGATTGGGATACGGTGCACAAAGCTAGCAGAAAATAAGAAGTGAATAGCTTTCCACCACCATAGAGAGATGAACTGGCTAAGCTGGGATCACTTGGGCTGGCAGGAACGGTATCATCCAAAAAGAAACAGAAACGAGGGATTAGGACCGCTCTTTCCAGTGTGAGAGACTTGGATCGTCTCCTTTTATCATCCCTGATCACTCCAAAAGGGCTCAGTTTTTGCTGGCACTCTGAACAAGCAGCTGTGTGTTGCATTTTCCTGTTTTTTCTGCAGTTAGGTTACTCTGGTTACCTCTGAGAAGTGGTTGTCTGCCACACACTGGTAACAATTAACTTGGGGACAGTGGTGCCCACTGCTCTCGCTGTTTACAATGCTTATAGGTATCTGTGCCCTTAATGTGTTTAATCAAGGGTACTCTGAGGTGGGCACAGTTAGTTCACACTTTGTTACACACAAATCTTTATGCATGTCAGTTTGCATAGTGCAGTGAACAGTATTGACTGGATTGACCCTTAACTAGCCCGTATATTAAGGGCCCATGAGCCTTTAACTCATGCTATTGAGATTTTTGAGAAAACAGTAGAAATGCAACTTTGGAAGGGAAAGTGGTAACTATGAAATCTTTCTGCTTCTGTGCCAGCCACTTCTGTTTCAGGAGAAGTAGTAGCCTCTCTATTCCTTGTGCTGCTTTTGTCTCCCATCCAAAAAAACCTTGCCAACAACCTGGTATCTCAGTAAGCACCGACTGGGTGCCTGCCTTCAGGAGGCTTCTGCCAGCTGCTTAGCATAAAAAACTTGTAGATCACTCTCGGTGTTACTTGGGACGGCATGGGGCTTTCCACAGAAACACCAGCTGGGCATATTCCCTTTTCCCTACATGTGCCATTTCGCTCAGATGCCCAAAGAACTGTGCATATATGGAGCAAAGAAGGGATTTAATTCAGCAGGACCATGATTATGCAAAGTGCCCTCTGACATGAATGGGAACTGTACGGAAATAAAGATTGCAGGAGAGTGTGCTGATAAAAGGAAAGATTTATTGATCTAAACCCTACATTAATATTTATTTTAGGAAAACAGGAAAAAAACAAAATGCAAGCAAAAAACCAAAACTCAAGCAAAAAAACCAAACGTGCAACCTTCCTGATCCAAGCTTTCAACTTGTATGTGTAGTTACTTTACAGAAGATTCATTTTAGACGTTGGCATCTTGCTCGGTCTGTTCTCCATTGTAGGGAGTAATTGTATAGTATCCGAGTACTTCAAAAATAATCAAATCACCTTTCCTGGTGATGCTGAAAAACCCCATTCTTGCTTTTAACAGAGGGGAGCATTGTGACAGAGGGAAAATAGTATCTTAAGGAGAATGGAAACCAGAAGTGCTCAGCGGTGGGCCAGTAGCTTTACTGTACAGATCTTTCTATCCACGGTTTTTTAATGTGGAAAAGCTTTTCTTTCCTTGAAACAACCTTCCCATAGATATTCCCAAGCCCTTAGTTGTTTTCCTGTGGAATGGTCAGTTGTCTCTTCTTCAACTCCTCTGACTGTCAGTGCACTTCATGGTCCCATCACAGGGAACAAGAGTTAGTTAGGGTCTTGGATGAGGATGAAGAACATTTTAAACAAAAAAATTATCCTCAGGATGTTAACACTGGTCTGGGAACGAAAGGGGTGCAGGAAGATGGGACGTGTAACTTTTATACGTGATTTGACAATCCAGTTCTGACTGTGCCAAAGGGATGCTTCTGTCACATCACATTGTCCATTAATTCTTTTGGCAAGTTCTATTTCCTATGGGAGTCAGCTACAGTGAGTGGTGCGTCCAGGGGTAGTGTTTCGTCTCAAGCTTTTTCCATGGTATGCAGCTTAGTTTCCAACACGCAAGTCGTGCGTGCTGACAAGAATCAGATGCACCTGTTCCTTCACCACGACCCACTCCACAGATGCAGATTTATAGAGCCTAAGAAGAAAGGACTGAAGGATGTGTATACCAGTTGAGCTGGGTAATTTCATTGCCAGAGATATTTTTAACTTACATCTAAGTTTAGAGTGATTGTAATTATGTCAGAAGTTTTGTTATACAAAAATAAGCAGCTGCTGAAGACTGAAGGCGACTAGGGACCACAAAGCATTTAATGCACCGATTCACATGTGATAACACGTTTTTCTAATGTGCCCATTGGGATTTCTTGCCTACATTCTACCTTTACTGCCTGCTTCAGCAAAGCATCTCACTCTTTATCAATCTTAACAGAGCTCCTTCAGTTATTTTTTCTCCTTTTCTTGTTCACTGGACTGAGAGGTGCTCTGTCATCTTCTTTTCCTCAACAGCATCTGCACTTTGCTTGTAAGCTCCAGATTTTTCTTTGCAAAGCAACAGTATGCAGTGTTGTATGCATATACTGTGTGTATATTCTTCCCTGGGCTTGTCTCTACAATCTCAGATGACTTAGGAAGATAGCAGAAATGCATTTATTGTATGTAGGCAGCAAGCATGGTCTGCAGAAGTACACCATGCACATTATTGTGTTTACCAATAAAGGAGCAAAGGGTTTTGCTAGCCAAGGGCAAAGAACTCTCTTCTTTAAGCTTTCAGTCAAAAACCAGTCTAGACATTTTTATCACATTAAACAGTCTGGAGCATTTAATAGGTATGTGACAGGAAGAAAAGCAGTCTGAACTAGCTGACCAGTTTCCTTACGGGAAAAGCCTGCTGGGCCCAAGTTTTGATTCTTTTCAATGCTAATTATTTTACTGGAAATGCTTAATGGTGATATATAAAGCAAAGCTGGTTTCAGACATGTAAAAATGTTACCCTTACTTTTTACGTGCTTTGCATGTGACACTGCTCTTGGTTTTGATGGGCATTGCACTTGATGAGTGCCTGTGCCACTTGTTAGGAAGTTCAGGAGGCCGGAGCAGTTGGGGCAGCATTAGTTAAGCACCACAGAACGCTTCAGTGCCTGCAGCCAGTGCAAATGGCAAAGCGCTTTCTTTGTCTCTGTAGGGTCCCTTTATCAATGTTCATGGTGTAACAAGTTGCATCTGTTGATTTCCATTGCATATGATGGCTTCCAGATGGACTCCTCTGCCTCTGACCTCCACCCTCTCATCCAGAATCAGTTCTTTCACTTTCCCAGGCGTTCTGCCCGTGCATCCCTTGGTTTGGTTTGTCTGCAGCACGGGGGAATGCTGAACTCCTCATCTCCGGGAGCCCTGCCATCCCCACTCCCGAGGTGTCACAATAAATAACCCCACTCTGCTATTGCCTGGAATGTTGGCACTGCTATTGCCTCTTCTTTACCCCACACACATAGACACCAGCACTTTGTTTTGTTGGTCTTTCTTAGTGTATATTCCACCCTGTTCCTTCCTTTCCAGCCTTATTGTAGAAACCCAGCTTCATACTTGGAATAATCTCTAAAAACACCCTTACTTGTGCTATCCCAAACCATTTCCATTTCAGCTATTCCAAAGTACCCACGTTTTTTTTTTTCTAGCACTGTGTAAATGCTGCCACTTTCCCTTTTCATTTTAGCTGTATTGGCTCGGGCACTTCATTGTTCTGTCGAAGCCTGCATCAGTGTCAGACATCCCATCCTTGCTTTCTGTATATTTTTTTTTCTGCTGTTAGTTCCCTCCTCTTTTCAATTCTTGGGCTCTTCCCCTCACATCTCTTTCATTTCCTTCTTCCTTAATGATTATCCAGAATCAAGAATGTCCTCATATTCCAGCATGATATGCATACTCTCCCCTTTCCAGGGAGAGAAGAGAAAGCGCTGCTTAACTTCCTGCCTACGTGAGCATGTGCCACGATGTACCTGTCTCAGCATGAGGGCAAAGGTATCCTCTGCTCATACTACCTGTGTCCCTTCCCACCTCAGTAGAATTGGAGGTCCCAGCAGCAGGTGGCACTACAGGTGACGCTAAAGAACAGTGATGAGGAGGCTTGGAGAGGTGACAGCTCCCCCTTTTGTTTCCTGCTCTTCACCGTTGCATTGCATCTTAATGTTAGGAATTTAGAGAAAGTAAGTCCCTTGACTTGGTGTCTCCAGTTCGTCCAGAAAAATCTGAACAAATTGAACCTCTCAGCATGCTGTAAAGCCAGCTGTTTATTATGAGATGTCAAATAAGTGTTCAAAATGGGCTGTGTGCGCCAGCATGCCATACCAGCACTCCTGACTGGCAAACTGGCTCTCCTTTTTGTCTCCATACCAGACAAATAGGTTACATACCAACACTTTCATTTTTATCCCTTTTGGAATAGTGTGTCAAATCATCCATTTGGAGCAATACAAAAATTGAGATGCCTTTCCTCCAGAAATTTTCGTATATATTATGAATAGTTGAACAAGCCAAAATGCGTCCAGCAGGAAGATTTGGAGAGGCTGCTGACTTGGAACGCTCTCCCACCCCTCTTTTCAATAGCTGACATGTTGATTTTGCCCCATTTTTTTAAACAAGCGATACATTAATAGTCAGAAAGACATTTTAGGGATGTTGTTCTCAAGTAAAGTAAACAACTGAATACCTCAATAATGAGTATATTAGCACTCTGAACTGTTTTATCAGATAAGTTTATCTCAGATGTCTCACACAGTCTCATTTTACGCGAAGAGACAACAACTGTCAATTTGATAACAACTGATGTGACAGGAAACATAGCACAATGTCAAGAGACTTGTTTTAATATTTGTTTAGTAGAAATGTATATGCAGATTGCATGGTTTCTCTGAGGCAGGGATTAGTGAAAGAGACTGTGATGCCATGTTTTATGCATCCCCATCTTTTGTTTATGGTTAACTATGAACTTAGCTAAAGGATTGGTGACGTTTATTTTATCCTTTATCTCATTACCTGCACAATCTTTCTTACTCTGTCTCCAGTGCTTTCAGAGCTTCTGGACAGTGGCACAACAGCCATTTAAAAAGAAATCTGGCTGAAACAAATTTTCAAGAAATGCTTACTCTGCCACCTACCTATGATAATGAAGTAACAATAATAATAATTTAAAGTTCAGAAGCAGATGCTTTTCCTCTTGAACCTCTAGGAAAGTAAAGCTATAAATAGCCGATAACCTGGTGTATCTCCAACGTGGCTATCCATATTTGGATAGCTGTCCTGCTGGGAAGAGGGCTTCTGGATTTCCAACTTATAGGCAGCATTTTATTTTTAGCCTTGGCTAGTTGTGATACGTTCTGGCAAGCTCATCTTCAGCAAAACCCCCAGTTGTTTGTTAATGAGTTGATGTTGGATGTTATTGGTGATAAGAGGTGTATACCAGAATAACTTTTAGCTCTGGGATGTCTTGCTGTCAGTGATTTTGAACTCTCTATATAGATAAATAATTATCATCACTAAGTTTGTAATTAAGACAAGCCTTGCTAGCCTCATTCTTGAGTGGGAAAATGGGAAATGGCAAAGTGTCTGGCTAGTCATCAGCTGTAAACCAGATCCCTTGACTTGCAGCTAGCCCAAAGGGGCTTTGTTTTTCCTGAACAACTGGTGATGAATGTTGCTCCTGCATACAACAGGTAGAGTGTTTGAGAATGAGGAAAATAGACAAGCTGAGCCGATGCAACAGTGCTTAGGCCAGACAGTTTATAATTATATTTTCCCCATCTGTTAAATGTCATCCCAATTCATAGATCTGCTTTTTGCACAGTAATGTTGAAGGGCACACCATGAGCACCAGTTCATGTTCCTCACGGCTTATTAGTTTTTAAAATATCTGTGTATTTTGAAGAAACTCATATTAAGTCATGTCAAAACTTTAATAAAGGTCGGTTTGAACTGAAGTACCTGACCATAGAAGGGATTATTTCAAACACACAGAGATTTAGAAGTTATTATAAAAATGTGATCTTGACCTTTCATTACATTTTATTAATATGAGGTCGGAGCCTGTGTCGTTGTTTGGAAGCAGACAGCTGTGTCCTCAGGACGTAGTCATGGAGCAGCTGATATTTGTAGTTTGTTTCATTTTTGCTTGAGGGAATGTCTTATTTCTAGAACTGTTCCTTGCACTTAATGAAAGACTGCCAATGTTAATCTCCTTTGGAAGTTTGTGTTGCCTTTTCTATGATGTTTGTAGTTAATAATCCGATCTTAGAATTTTGCAGTTGTTTTATGTGCTGGGATCATCCATAACAGGAATGGTGCTCAGTTAAGGCTATTTGGTGTTTGTCTTTACTCTCACCTCCATTCTTCTTAGGATTTTAATTTCAAACATGTATTTATGTCTTCCTATCACATTAAAGTACAGGAATCACACAGAATCATAGGGTTGGAAGGGACCTCTGGAGATCATCTAGTCCAACCGCCCTGCCAGAGCAGGGTCACCCAGAGCAGGTGGCACAGGAACGTGTCCAGGCGGGTTTGGAATGTCTCCAGAGTTGGAGACTCCACCACCTCTCTGGGCAGCCTGTGCCAGGGCTCTGACACCCTCAAAGGAAAGAAGTTCCTCCTCATGCTTAGGTGGAACTTCCTATGCTCAAGTTTGTGCCCATTACCTCTTGTCCTGTCCCCGGGTACTGCTGAAAAGAGCCTGGCCCTATCCTCCTGACACCCATCCTTTAAGTATTTATAAGTGTTGATAAGATTCCCGCTCAGCTGTCTTTTTTCCAGACTGAAGAGATCCAAATCCCTCAGCCTTTCTTCATAGGAGAGGTGTTCGAGTCCCCTAATCATCTTGGTAGCTCTCTGCTGCACCCTCTCCAGCAGTTCCCTGTCCTTCTTGAACCGGGGAGCCCAGAACTGGACACAGTACTCCAGGTGTGGCCTCACCAAGGCAGAGCAGAGGGGGAGGATGACCTCCCTCCACCTTCTGGCCACACTCTTCTTGATGCCCCCCAGGATGCCATTGGCCTTTTTGGCCACAAGGGCACATTGCTGGCTCACGGTCATCCTGTTGTCCACCAGGACTCCCAGGTCTCTTTCAGCTGAGCTGCTCTCCAGCAGGTCAGCCCCTAACCTGTCCTGGTGCATGGGGTTATTCCTCCCCAGGTGCAGCACCCTACATTTGCCCTTATTGAATTTCATAAGGTTCCTCTTTGCCCAACTCTCCAGCCTGTCCAGGTCTCTCAATCATTTTTGCGTGAGATCTTTTAGAGCACCAAGCTCCAGAAAAAGCCTAAAAAGAAGAAACTGAAGTTCTAAATGTCAAAATCCCTCATGATTTTAATTAAAATAATTGACACAAATACTTCATACAGGTGTACCTAAAAGGGGGGAAGCACTGCTCACTGACTTAAAGGATGTGGTTATTGGTCAGCTACGGGTTAAACAACAACAGTAGAAATTAAGTATGGTATTAGTCATCCCAAAAGCATATTGAAGACCGTTTTTTGAATAAATCTGACAAGTGACTTTCCTTTAGGGCTCATTGCTGTAATTATACAAGATTTCAGATTTTACAAGACTGTAAAGAGAGAATTTGAGCTTAAGGAATTCAGAAAATATTTAAAATTAAGTTTTGCAAGTGCTACGTATTTGTGCTTTTTTTTCCTAATTATTATTGTTCCATGAACTAGCCTTTGTTTTAACACCATCTTCAGTTGAAAGCCACGGAGTGAAGTAATTAAGCTTAATAAAAGCCACTGCTGGTTAAATCAAGATACATTGTACACATACATCAGATGCTATAGCAATTCAGAAAAGATCTTGAGAACTATTACACAAACCATTGCTTTCGTCAAAATCCAGTTCGTTCTCTATTACTACCTGGGGAGGAGATTGCTTCCAGGGAATGGGATTGACGTTATGCTGAAAATAGATCTTGAATGCCTCTAACAGTTCTACTTAACTAAAGATAAATCTGTAGTCTCTTCCACATTTCTAGACAACTTAATTTTATATATGGTTAGTGTTTATGATTGGAATGAGACATAACAGGGAGAATTCTAAGAAAGATTCTTCATCATATCCTCACATTATGAAATGAAGTTTTCTTGGCAGGTCAAAAGCAAAAAGTTACTGTTTGATGGATACTGAATAATACACGTAAATGAAAATAAATTGTTATTTATTGTATCTTTTGATTAGCCAGATTGCTAAATTCTCTGTACCATTGACAGCATTATGAGCACATCTGCTCCTGAAGTCATCCTTTGTGAAGATCCGTGCCTTTACTGTTAGTAAAAAGGAAAATGTGAACACCAAATTTTCTATCAGAGGGGAAGAACAACATTAAAAATAACTTTACTTATTCAGTAAAATTTATAGTTTTGTATATACGGTTCATTATTTTTTAACGTTTAAGTTTTTACTAACTTCCAGTTACAGTAAGTCTGTGTTTTGTCTTACCGTTCAAATTATACTTTTCCTAGAAATATGTATAGGTAAGCTTCTGTTCTTGCAGTAGTGTTTCCTTGAGTAAAAACTTACCTTTTTATTTTAACACTTTGATGTTGAAATTGCTGAGTTGATTTGTTTTTCCAGGCATTTCAGGTGGCACCTATCTAAAGGCTTATCTGGGTCAGCAAGTGAAGCTAAGAGCGGTAGTTCACAATGGTGGCCCACAAAGACTGATCCCAGTCCTATCGGAAGCCACATGACCATCAGTTTGGATCAGTTCAAAAGGGACAATCTGCTCCAGTGATTCTGGGTTGCTGCTGAGCATAGAAATAATTTGCCTTCTTGAGACTACAAGTTCTTGTTCTGAGGATGAGATGGCTTAATTATATTAATTAGTTATTTTTCAATGGAGTGATATTCATGCTGTCAAATTCAGGCTCCTTAATAGGGTGGAAAGAAAGGCCCTTAATTTAGGTTCAGAAGATTCAGCTCCATTGATGAAAGAGGTGACAAAATTAGCAGGTGACAAAATTAGATGGTTTTGTTCTTACTGGTATTGGTTTGGTTTTGGTTTTGGGGGGAATTTGGTAGTTACTTCTTTACGTATATGCATTTCTCGTGTTGGATTTTTCTGCTGATTCTGTGTTAGTATTAGCCTGTTTAAGCTCTCTTTTAGCATTATGACACAATCAACGCTTTTTATTTTCTCTGTACAACAAAAATTATATAATTCCAAATCAATTTGATTGAATATATATTATCAGATTTATGGAATATATATAATATATATTCATATATCTGAATAAATATAGAATATATTAATTGAATATATAATGTCTGTTGTATCACATTTATTTTTGAGAATTAATGAACTTTGAGTTTCTAGCGACTTCTATGGAAGTTCTCTTAGAGAATTTGGAAATTTTCTTTTTTCTGAAATATTGCTGATGCTACTGTACTTGTACTTGTTTAAGATTATTTTTTATGAGGTTTGTGAGTATGTGCAGGATTAAGTTGGTGGTCTGCACCGCGTAAAGCCAAGCTGATGGGCACTCCTAGATTTTTGCCTCTCTTCCTGTTAGGCAGGCTCCCGCTAAATCAATTAATTTAGAAGTTTGTGAGGAATTAGGTCTGAGTGAATCATATGACTGGGAAGATTTCTGTAATGGCTTGATTTAAATATATTTCTAATTGTCAGAACATAGTCTTGTTATACTGTTGCAATCCTACCAGAATAAGTTTATTGACGTAACCAGTACGCCTCTTTACATACCATTCACTTCTCAGAAGGGGGAATGCCCCCCCCCAAAAAAAGGATGTCTGGCAAGCACTTATGGCAGATACTGAGAGTTCTAGAATGAATGGGAAGGCTGGGAAAAACTGTAGATATTAACAAACTACGAAGGCCTTAGGACAAGGAGAAAAACATTGAAGGAAGCTGGCAGGTCATGTTTGGGTCCTGTGGTCTGTCCTAGGAATTCTGCTTGTTAGAGATGATGGCTGTCATCAGAGGTGATGCCTGAACCACAGTTTGGACCTTAAGTTAAGGCAGGACCATCTCATTTTCAGCACTGTGGCATAAGCAGTTGTTTTGTGCTGTCAGTAGCAGATGGACTCATTTCTTAGCCTGAAGCAGAGGTCTGCAGTGGGCAGCCTTCCTGAACTTAGGTGAAATGCTGAAGAAGAGGTTAGTTAAGAACAGGGCACTCCTTGTTTTGGTCTAACCTCTTAGCTGCCCCTGCATGCCAATGCATTCCAGCAATTAAGACAAAACGTAAAATGAGACAAAGTGGAAATTGAGACCATTACCAGACAATACATGTTCAGTCGCCTGAGCTCTGCTGTATGTCTTTTGTTGCTTCTGGCCCTTGTTTTTGGGAGAACTGTTTTAAGCTGCTTGCGTTTAATGTGTTTAAAAATAACCTGCTGAAAAAGCACTCTTTTTAAAAAAAATGGAAAAAAAAAAAAAGCAGCCATGCTGACCATGGAAGAGCCTGCAGAGCTGTAAAGTCTTGAAATTGCTTGAATTGCAGTGTGTTTACTGCAGAAATTCAGCAATGTGGCTCTCACCATTACTTTTTACATAGGACTCATACTGTAGTGGCTTTTATTTTCTAAATTTTAGACAACCTTGTTTACCAAAGAGGAGTGGTGGTGAAGGACATATGTAGTTCAAGCCAGGGAAGAGTGGGAAATGCGTTAGTTTTATTTTTTTTTTAACTTCCTTAGATCTGTAAGAAAAATATATGTGCCTGGGCAAGATCACTAAACTCCATACAGTGTTCTGTGCGTGCTCGTGCTTCGCCCTTGAAACCCGCGAAGCCACTAACTGGTGTAGGTTTAGGTGGTGTGATTTGAAGAGGGAAGTGGTGAAATGTCAAACACAGAGTGTGGGGCCTCCTCGCTTTTCACTCAGCAAATAGCGATTCGTTCCAGAGGCAAAAATAATAATTGCTAAAAAAAAAATTACACGTATTGTTATAATATTCAGGGCTAAGCAAACTGCGGAAATTGCGAGTTACTGTGTTTTAAGCCGGGGATGGGGATCAGCTCTAAGGAATACTGCTGTCCTTTCCAACAGTGTCTCAACATTGACAGGATGTTTATGGGATCCAAGGAGTATCCTATCCATCACGCTAGCCAGCCCTGTGGCTTAGTTTAGAATATCACCTCTTTCCCCAAACATTTGTCTGCTTTGTATTTACAGAATCTTTTCCTCCTGCTGTTCAGCCACACCTTGTCCTTCTTTTTGGTCAAAGAATGAAAAAACATGATTTATAGTTCCTCCACCCCCCATACCCCATATTTAGCTTTGTGCAGCCAAGCTTACAAGAGAGGAAGATTTCTGTGTTAAATAATGCTACTCTGGATAAGGTTAATTTTGTGTCCTCACTCTGGGTACTCCAGGTGAATCAAAAGGTACTTTTTTCATGTGATCCAGATCATGTCTTCAGGCATAAATCGCTGTTGAAAGAAAGGGAGATAGCTCAAAAGGCCTTTAACTACTGCACTTGCAAGACTTCACCTACTTCTCCCTTGTGGTCATTGATTAAATTCTGAGGTGTATTTTACATGAATGTTCTTTCTGCTTTTGTGACTGGTATGTATTACAGTTTAAAGTTTAAAAATTAAAATTTTACTGTCTTTAAATTTAGTTCCTAAATCTCTCCCAGTTGAATCTTCACATGTTTCATTGTTACTAAATTTCTTTAAAGAGAGTAATTCCTGATTCTCATCATAGTGGTGGTATAGGGATGTATATATTTGCAACCATATGAATGTTAGAATGTCCTGTTTGTTCGGGTTTGGTGGGTGGGGTTGGTATGCATTTTACTTCCCTTGAAAATTTCTGAAGCTTAACAGAGCCCCAAAGACTGACAGGACAATATTTTGTATTTTATTTTGGTGATCTTAAAAGCTAACAGGGTTATGGAAGAATGGATTTTTGAGAAGAGTGTAAGAATTGTGAGAGACTGAAAAGAGCTTTTCTAAGGGCAGAGAGAATTTTCTTCACCTTCTGCACAGCTGCCAAAGCATATGGCTTAAAAATCTTGGTTTTTTTTTTAAATTCATCCGAGTCCTTGCTCGATGTACTCAAGCCATGTTTCCCTCACACTTCATCTGTCTCAGTTCATGTGTAAACTGGATTGACCTGTGGGAGAGTGGAGCTAGAGAAGAGATCGGTAAGATGGTAAATAACAATGAGCTTGAGTCCCTGAGACAGAACTTGATTGCTTGATAGATTATGAGCAATCAAGCGTGTTTTCTTGCAGCTAAATGCAAGCTTATGCAAATAAGAAAAAAGGCAGTACCTCGGGTTTCTATGACAGGGGGCTGCGCTGGGCTATTTTATCCTGGTCCAGGTGCCTGATTTCAGAAAGGCGGCTGGAAAAGTGGAGAGGGCTTAGGCTGACTGAAAGGCTTAGAAAATATGCATTGCAGCAGAAACTGAAGAGCTCGATCTATTTAATTTATCAGCGATGAAGTAACGAGACACCTTCATCAGACTGTGTGAGCACCCAGACAAGGAGAAGGTATCTGTAAAGGAGCGATTATTACAGAGCTATAGTCCTGTGGCTGGGTGATGAACTCAGCAAAGTTCAAATTGGTAATAAAGTGCATGTTTGCAGTGCTAAGGTAATTAGTCTTTGTGAAAGATAAATGTCTGTTCAAGCACTCTTTATATCCAGGATTCAGAGTGCCAGATGCTGGACAGAATGTTATTGCGTGTCTTATACGGGAGTTCAGAGCAGTTGCAGAGCTTGTACGTTTTAAAATCTGTGTCTATGTGGGGTTCAATGTCAGTAAAAAAGGGTAAAGGCCATGACTGGAGGCAGGGGACTATGGCAGAGTATTCTTCACAGTCTTAAAAGTGTCATCACATCTCTTATGTTTTAGCACAGCATGCATCTGCTTTTCCCAGAAGGACGTCACACGCTGGCAGCGCGTATTGCTGCACAAACTACCTCTTGTATTTGAAGTAACTTTTCTTCTTGGGAAAATTCTGACAGTAGAAGTCATTTAAGCAGATAAGGGAATGGTCAATATGCCATAAAAATGGCGTGTTTAGCACTTCAGTTGTGAATGTTTTAAGTTTCCTTTCAATCTAAGGGATATTTTTCCTAGACCTTTGGAGTATTTGTTGTATAATATGGAGTTTCCTTGGTTCTAGTTTCAACTTTCAACTTTGCCATTAACAAAGCCTGTGAAGTCAGAAAACAGCTTTCTGAAGCTGCGTTTCTCTAAATATGGCTTTGATCTAAGAACAAGCACTAAGTTTTCCATGTGTTGTGATTATACTTGAGCTACTGTGTGATGTCTCTGAGCTGTATAAAGCTAGACGCCATCGTGCTCCTGCAGTGGGGTGGCTGTCCTGCTATGTCCTCCATGGAATGAGGAAAAAGCAGCCTTATGCTGATCTAAACTGGAAAAGACCCTAAAATTCTAAGTGTATTTAAAAAAAAAAATCCAATGATTTGGTACATTACCTGAAAGGATCTCAAAACATCTCATGGTCCTCATGAAGAAGATGATATTGCTCTTTTACAGAGTGGTGAGAGCCAAGCGCACGGGGCTGGCAAAAAGAAAAGGGGGTTTTTGGTAAGACACTATATGTGGCTGATGGCTTCTGAGCCCTAGTTCCTTGTCCTCCGTTTTGTTCAAAGCACCTCTTTATCGGGGGGAAAAAAAAAGTACAGATGAGTGGTCTTAAGTACTGTTTAGCCTCCTTTTTTTAACTGGAGAGTGCAAATAAGTTATTTTGAGTTTTCTTCCCATTTTCAACAAAAGCAAACACTTGATGTTGATACATATATAACTGTCAAATTGTATTTTTTACAGTTATGGAGGATGAATTAATTTGTCTTATTCCCAAGGCTTTGGAAACATGTTATGTATTTTTGATATTCCTGTATCAATGACCGAAAGACAGGCAGCATCAAAATGTATTTTGCCTTTTTTTTAGTAGCGAGGACGTTTTTTTCAGTAGAAAACTATCAAAAGTAACTGTTTTTAAAGCCGGGGTTTGCCAGTCTTTTAACAGTGTCCTCTGAGTTCTTTTGTTGTTCTTTTTCTTGTTAAAACATTTTTATTTGAATGAGAACAAGACAGAGAAGGAGGATACTACAAAATTCTTAATTTTTTTTTTTAAACACTTGCATCTATTCTGGGTTTAAAGTTCAGTTAAAGTAGACGTTTCTGTTTGAGAACATTGTGGAAGCATTATTACCTAATTGGTAATGTTTTAGTCTGCTATTCCGAGTTTTGGCGTACGCAAACACTACAAAGATGGCTTGCATAGCATAGATTACGTGGACTGGCATGTTCTCCCTTCAATTTTACATATGTGTTTTATCCTTCTCACTTAGACAAACTTTGCTTGGGCTGGGTGCCTGCGTTGTAACAGTAAGAACTGCACTGGTTGTGCTTAGCCCTGGGTCCTGCTGCTAGACATGGTCAATGGGAGATGAAGGCTGTCAGAGGAGGGCTAGGACAAGCGGACGAGGCAAGGCTGTGGCCACCAGTGAGACAGGCAGTAGCATGTGGGCTCCGATGATGGTGACCACGTGCTCTATTCATCCTCAATATACCGTTTCACAGAATCATTCACTGCCATCTGGGAGTCAGTCTTACCTTGCTGCTGCCAAGTGTATTCCCTCTCGTGCAAGACTTTCTGGTCCAGCGTAGAAAGGAATAACCAAGATGCTGCGTGTCCTGGGTGGCATTAGTAAGCAGGAGCAATGCAGATGCACTTTAGTTCAGATAAAGTCAACTTCAGTACTTCAGAGTACGTCCTTGGGACATTTTCTGGTGAAAAAGAGTACAACCTATAAGGCACCGAGGTATTGGAAAGGATACTGAATAATTTGATAATCTTTATTGTAAGGTTCGTATGTTATGGCTTCTGTATTATATTCTAAATTAAGTTTTGTTCACATTCTGAAACTTGCAGAAATGCACAATACTACTAGCTATTCTTTTTTAATAGCCTATATCCCTAAATAGGTTTTGTTCTCCCTATGAATTTTGACGTAGATATTATCCATATCTTGAGTTATGTATGTAAATACCCAGGACTTTGTTTAATGTAAATGGATTTTGGAATACAAAACACGGAGTAAAAGTATGATTTGTCTACGTAGTATGCAGTTCAGAATATTTAAAAAAAAAAAAATCTGTCTGTGTAGGATCTGATGTTTTCCTGCAAAAAAGAAGCACTCGTATATATTACAGGTTGTAGTACTCTTTGTTACCCAGGGCTGCATTAATCCCAGCCTCCTTACGCTCTAGCAGTGGTGTAAGAGATATTGAAACCAAAGCAATGTTACAGTGCAAGCGTTTTTTTTCAAATGACTAAGTTCAGACACACACTCTATAAGTATTTTTCATTTGAAAGTTATGAAACAAAAATAGTTTTTTATGAGGAAGACTCTTGATTTGGAAATGCATTGTGACTTTTTAATACTTCTGTGCGAAAGAAAAAGCTAAAAGTCACTTTTATCCTGCTTAGAGTTTGAAATAGTCCATTAAAAGACAGTAATTGAACTCTGCTTTTTATTCCACTTCAGGTTTTTCTTCTGTAATCATGGCAAAACCTTATGAATTCAACTGGCAGAAGCCAGTTCCCTCTTTTATGCAAGATGGAGCTGTGTTTGATAGATACGAAGAGGTAAGAGGCCAGTTGCATTTCATTTGTTGTTCTCTTCTAAATATGTAGATGTTACAGAATATTTCATGTTTTGCTTTCATTGTACACAAATAAACTTTCAAATAACTCCAGAGATGTGTGTGGGGAGGAAATACCAGTACACACTATTGCTATACAGATTTTTGCTTCTAAAAGAAATAACTTTAAAATACATTTAATCCCTCTGATTTGAAATAAGCCCTGAGCAAGAGAAAGGGAGATTTGGATCAAAATAACTTTAATGTGCATAAAGCTCTCATCTTTGCAGATCCATAAAGCACATTACTGAACAAAGTGCATCCTTCCATTTTTTGTATATCTATCAAATGGGGAGGGGGGGAATATGTCATCTTTTAATATGTAAACTGAGGACCTGCAGCTCACAAAGGAAAATAAGAGAACACAAAACATTTACATTCTGATTCAAGTGCATCATTTGAGATCTGGAGTGGTTTGTTCTCCCGTAGAAAATGAACCTGTGCTCTATCTGAAATATGATTACTATGTTCCCACTTTCAGACGTGCTTTAATCCAAATCTATTAAAGGAATGCAAAACCAGACATTTTATACAGACAGCCGAAATAAAGTGCTGAGACGTTCACCTCATACTCAGCACTGGTATGCCTGTGAGAATAATTTTATTGGGATCTATTTTTAATCTTGTTTGGACAAGAAACCTCTAAAAATTGAAGGTATCTCAATAAGTGCCTTCAGGGATATTGGTATTTTCCTCTTTTGAAATGTAAGTAAAAGGTATTTTTTTTTATCAGGACGATTGCCAAGACGGGGATAGTTGTTTTACCTGGTATTTTCAGTTTTGAGGACAGATAAACTATGAAGATACTAGTGGACATTGAATGCCTTAGAAAGCAAGTTCATAAAAGCTTTATTTTTCTTCAGCAAATACTGTTCCAGAAACATTAAAAGGCTTTCACTTAGGTAACTGTATATTTTATCGGCAATTTTAGAGGAATCATCGAGGGCTGTAAAAAAAAAAAAAAAAAACAACAGTGACTCAGAAGTTAAAACCTGTAGCCTGTAAACAGTGAGCACTTGATGGTGTGGCTCTTTGATATGATCAGATTTATGATATACACAGGCTATTATTTAGTTGTGTTGTGGCAGTAACTAGATAGCCTGCCCAAGAGAGAGACCATTGTCTTAGGAACGCTATGAAAACGTAGCAAGATTCAATCCTTGTACTATAGGGCTTGCAATTTTCAAGAAAAATGTTTCAGATCTAGGCTTCTAATTTTCATGTGCTTAATTCCCCACCCTAACAGAAAGGTCGTGTTGGGGAAAAGAAGAATCATAAGTGACCTAAGGTCATACAGCAGGTCCACGCAGGACTGCGGCTTGGGGAATCCCAGTACAGGGTCTGGTCTGGGTGACCGAACAGCTCTAGTACCACATGAGAGGTCTTTTATGTGCCCAAGTGTCATTGAGGGGCTAGAAAAATCTGGGTCATTGTCACGTGGAGCAGTGTCTTGATCCCTCTTTTGCCGACAGATGGGTCCCTTAACCAGAAGGATTACAAAATTATGGAAATAGATTTTGAGCCATGTGTTATCAAGTTTGCGTAAAGGTCTGAGTCTAATACAGGGTTATCTCAGCAAAATACGGGAAATAAAAAGCAGACATGATTGGGAATCTTACTGATCATGCTGCATCTGCGTGGACTGATGGCAGGTGCTTTTTATTTTTACCGTGTAAGAAGACAAATTGCAGAAAAAGCAATTTGATGAACAGAATCAAGGCTAGGGTGGACCATCAACATGAGTGCGGTTTACATAGACACTTTTGTGAAAACAACATTTTTGGTGTATGAAGACCTTTTTGATGGATGGGGACACAATAAATGACAAAAAACCTGCCTGCCTCATATTGTGTGAGTAATCTTTTGGGGAAATGCAAGAGACACTAATTTTGATTGGTAGCTAGCTGCATTTTTGTATGAAACAGGTTCCGAAGGCTGTAAAACTAGTAAATCTGAGGTGTCTGGCAACAAGTAGGTTTCATGAGGGACGAGTGCTAGGGTGAACGCAGGAAAATAGAAGTGATAGTGGAAAAAGATGGACGCAGGTGGTGCATGCTGGAAATTCATGCCTCCTGGTGTTGGCTCAGGCTGAGCTGCAGCAACTTTATACTTTTTTTTCTTAGCTCCCCCGCCTGTAAAATTAACATAGTTGTTTGCTACTTGGATGGAAACCTGCAGTGCGTCAGTCCTTAAAACCTGTAAATCTTGTTTGAGGACCTGGAATGTTGTCCAGAAGTGGTAGACACCATTCAATAATTAACGTGTCTGGGGAAAAGGAGCAATTATCCCAAACCCAAAGTATCCCCGTTGTTTGTGACCATCTAGGAGAGCTCAAGGACCTTACCCAACCATGGATCCGGGAACTTGCTTGCTTTCATGCCCAGTGTCCGGTTAGGGTAAGACCGGACTGGAATGTGACCATTCCTTAGCACACACGATGCCCTTGTTTCCATGGCAGAGTCCAAAAGAGCACCTGTGGCTGCCCCACAATGTCCTTCATCCTGAGTCAGGCTGGGGGCCTGCCCCAGAGTAACGCAGTGAAAGCAAACTGTCCTGGGTACATTTCCTAACTTTAAAGCATGCTCCACTCATTGAGGGCATTGGAGTTTTTACCTGGTTTTGTTACCTGAATTCAAATTGTCCTGTATGCAAGACCTTTTGCTCTGAAAACAGCTGTGTAAATTGACGTGCACGGGAGAGGACGCTGCATTTCAGAAACGCAGAACCGAGCCGTGATCTCTGAAACCCTAAGCAGTGCTGTAGCCTGCACACATACTTGGTTTGCAGTTAAGGAAGTCAGAAAGTTCTGGATCCTTTTTTTCTTTAAAAAGTGAATGATTCTGCACAGTGTTATCCTGCATTTTAGCTTGATTTATGATGCATTAATTGAGCCTAGAGGTGTGTGGAGGAAATTTCTTTCTTAATTCAGCTCATCGGATTTTTTTGGCCTTGTCTAGTCTCTTCGGTATGCCGTTCTTTCTTGATTTCTCTACAGATCAATATCCTTCAAACTTTCCTTGCCAGATGCTCTGGCTACAAAATGCTCACAGCACGCCTATTGTCACAGTCTAACAGAAAAGTGCTTCCCAAATTCTGAGTGTTAAAACAAAATGTGGTGATTTGATCCTGAAGGTAGTATTGGCACATTACGTATTTTTAACCTTTACATAGTTTCAAGCATTTAATTTTCAATAATTTTTTGAAGTTCCATTTCATTAAAGATTTTGATTAGGTAGGCATCACTGCTTCTATTAAACAAAACAGATCTTCATAGTTGCAAAAAAGTAGGAAAATATTAATCAAGTGCATCTTAATGTCTCAAAAGGCAGCAAAAAGACAAATCATTAAAAATTATCACTTTTTAAAAGCCTGCCTCCCTGGTTTCTGATTGCTTTGGGAAAAGCAAATTCACCGGGAAGGTATTTGGGGAGAAATGTAACAATCTTTTCTTTTTGAACAATAAATAAACTTATAACATTTGTCAAACTGACTGAAATAATGGTTGTATTTTCTTTTCTATAGGAATCTTTTGTCTTTGAAAGTAACTGTCTCTTCCAAGTGGATGAATTTGGCTTTTTTCTGAGCTGGAAAAGTGAAGGAAAGGTATGTTACAATTCTATCAGGAATATATATATTAGATAGTTTTGCACTTGGTTTATATTCTGGCTAGTTTCTAAAAATCTAAAATACTGTGTTAGTTTATTTACAAAAGTAGCCTTAGTCCTAGTCTTTTAGAATTGACAGAAGTGAAGTATTTAAGAGGGGATTAACAGATATAAAAGGGAAATATACCGTTTAGTGTTAATTAATAGTGTTTGCAAATAAGATTCATTGTTTATTTTTGCTGCAATTCCTAGTGGAACCATGTGTCAACAGACCTTTGAACTTGTACCCTTTTTTGCTGTTTCAGGAAGGACAGGTATTAGAGTGCTCCCTGATCAACAGTGTTCGTTTTGGAGCTGTACCAAAGGTACTCTATATTTAGCTTATACTTTGCATTTAAACAAAGAATATTTAAACTGAAGGTGAAATGCAGGATGAAGTTCTCTTCTTTAAAAAATATGAGCAACACAGCTTTTCTTTCGCAGTCACAGGCTAAAATTTTAAGTTTTAAAGTCATTTGGTGTGGTTGCAGTGGTAAGGTTCTGTCATCTGGTCTTTCTGATGTAGTAGAGTCCTCAGCTTTCAGCATGCAGTGAAAGCTGAACAGATATTAAGAGTACGTATCAGGAGTTTTATTTTGTAGCAATGTATTGTGATATTTGTTTTAGGGATCTGGAATAAAATGATTCATATTCCCAATTGTGTTCCAATCTATTTAAAACTTGTTGTATCTTCTTCCTTCATTGATATAAAATTTGGGAAGTTTTGTTTGCATCCCTCTTTATACAGTTAGATGGTCAGAGAAGCCAGCTGGTCACCATCTGCCATTTTTGAAGGATACCAACAGAAGTACTAGCTAGGAGTTCTGGAGAAACCCCAAACTTTGGAAATATTTTCAGCGGTACTCTTTAGAAGGAAGACGTAGAATTTTCTGAAGTGAATTGCGGGCCTCCCTCCTCCAGGCCTTTAGTTTAAAAGATTTGTTGTGAAGCAAGATAGCTGTTAACACCTCTGCATTTCCACTTTCACGTGTTCAGTGTTTCTGTGTTAACTGTAGGTGATTATCTCTTAGTAGTTCTCTTGAGAATCCATAGACTAAAACCTTCCCCCCATAGAGAAGGGGCGTGAGAAGTGGTGTTGCAGACAACCCCATGCTTCATGTGCCGACAACAATACCAATATGCTTCACACTTCACCTCTGTCTTTCCATAGGTTATTTGCTCTTTATGCCTGTCAAATCTGTAGCCCTCGACCCTCAGCAGAGATACCAGCTTGTACAACGTGTCATTAAGAAACAGCCAAAAAGTCACACAGATCCTAACTCTCAGTAACTATGGCCTTAACTCGATTGGAATAATTTACTTAGAGATTGATACTGTTGCTCTACTTCCAGTCCTTGGAGTGATTAATTTTTCTTTTGCGTGATGAAAATATATGTAGTTTCTAATTTAACTTTCTAAAATATATTTTAAATTTACCTCTCAGTTCTCACAATCATGCTCCTGATTGTTAGAATATATTGGCTTTCAGGTTTACACACAGTAGTTTGAAGTGAAAGTACCCATTTAAGATGATTGGCGAAGGTTAATGTATACGAAGGGGGAAATGCATCTTTACCATAGTGCATTGCATAACAAAAGTATTGTAAATGTAACAAATTATTTGTTCTGTTTAACAGGATCCCAAAATACTAACTGCACTTGAGGCTGTTGGAAAATCAGAAAATGAGTTGGAAGGACGGATAGTGTGTGTTTGCAGTGGCACTGATCTGGTGAACATCAGCTTCACTTTCATGGTAGCGGAAAACACAGAAGTAGCCAAGGTATTTCACAATTAAGCAGTNAAAAAAAAAAAGGAGGAGGAGAGCTCCTCAGCAGTACTCAGTTGTTTTCCTGAGTAAGTCAGCCTGCTAATGTCTGCTGCCATGGTCTACGAAAGGACAGCAAACATCCATTTGGAGTGTTCTGTATCAAGTCTGTGTGCCATGGTGAAAGGAAATAGTTACTTTATCAGCCTCTGCATGTGTGGTGATTTATCAAAAGTAGACACCGAGACCATTAAACATAGGACACAGCATTCCCTCAACTGTTCCATACCTCTGCGTGAGGCTTACGCAGCAGACTGGGTGGTGGTCGCGCAGTGGATCTGTAACGCGCAGGGATGCTGAATGGAAGTGCAATTACTTTCATTTTGTTGGTGGGTGGAGCTCAGCCCTCCAAAATGTTGTTCAGCGATAACCTGATTGTATTGTGTGGTTCATAGTATTTGAAAAGACAAAAACAGGAAAGAAAATTCTCTGCAGTTCAAGGGGATTCCAGTGTACTCAGGTTCTTTTCGGTTTCCCATTGACATGGAACAGTCTTAAGAAAACAATGGTGCTTTTTTACACATCATCTTTCCTGAGAGCTTAAGATTGCAGTTCACAATGCAAGTTCTGTGGCTCCACCAAGGCCTGGTACTCGATCCATCTGCTGTAAACTGCTCTGAGAAACTTGATCCAGAGTACTGATAGGATGCTACTAGCTTAGATCCAGGGATTCAAGGGATTTTAAAAGAACACATCTTTTGCTTTTCTGATTATGTGTGCTTAGGGTGTATTATAATCTGTTTTGCCTGTGACATAAACGCTGAATAGTGCTAACACACACCTGCTAAATCCCCTCCTTTAAAACTGAGTATCTGTTTGCTGAATGCAGCATCATGAAGTCCCTTGGCAGACCTCGTTGATTTTTCATCGCTTTGGATCCATACCTCTTTAAACAATGGCAGTACTGAGTAAGCTCTGTGATAGGAGAAATACGTGTATAACTTACATGGGTACACTAAATTCATTTTACTGTGTGTGTTTTCAGCAGGCTTTCAGGGAAATAACATGGCACAGTTATGTTTTGAAAACATTTAAGAAGCAAAGGAGATGCTAGCAGTATTCACTTTTATACTTAACCCAACAGTGTCTCTGATTTATTCTGGGGGAAAGAAAAAGTTGGAGTTAAGTTTTGTAGCCACCTTAAATCTCAGTAAATAGTATTAGACTAATTGGTTTGTGAGGAGTATGTTGGCTAGTTACATAGACTGTCGAAACAGGTGAGCCAATTATACTGTCTAAAAGATCAACTGCTTCATTAACTGCCAAGATGCTTACCAAAAACGGTGCGTAATAGTGCAGTCAGCTTGTGGGTGGGCTCTGGGAGGCCCATAAATGTGAGAGTCCCGCATTTGGGAGTCTTTCCAACAAAATGTATACCCAGAACTTGTCGACAGTGGTGATCCACCTGATCTGGTAAGCTGGAGGCACAAGGGAGAGGGTAAAGTAGATCAAGCCAAAACCAATGTAGAGCTGCTTAATTTGTACCTAAAGCTGTGCTTTCATTAGGGATATGGGCGTATGGGAAGTCCTGTGGCCTTTTGTATTTGGCGAATACATCAACTTGCTACTATAATTCTGTGCCAAAATAAATTTTTCTAGGAGTAATCTGCACATGTGAAGCTTTTCCTGCTTAATTCTTCCTGTTTCGCTCATAAGAAGCCATCTTTCTTCTGGGACCTGGTAAATCTCCTCCAGAAGAAGTGAGGCTTTATGTGGCATTAAGTAGCTATGCAGCTACTACTGCCATTTCAAATAGGTCTTGATTTAATCCACATTCAATAGTAAGCCCCCCTTATGAAGTGACAGAGGCAAGAGTTTGGAGAAGGGGCAATGATTTTAGTTTAGGCAGCACAGATATGTCTAAGTGACACATCTGTAGTGGTTTCTGCTGTCTCCCCCCACCATTGCCATGAGGAAGGCAAGTATTACTTGCTGTACATCTTTTGGCCCTTCCGCAGATAAACCAAGTTCAGGGCCTGTCAGCACATGATTGGCATACTTCAAAACAAGGGAATTTGGTGACAGATCCAAATACAAAAGCCCAGAACCCTTTATATATGGTGACAGAAAGAGGTCAAAAGGGTATTCTGCTTCTGTAGATAATACTTTACAATTGGACAAGAAGTACTTGTTACTCACTGAAGGCTGGATTGTAGATGGGACTGAGGAACCATGACAAAGAAGAAAATGAATGCAAGTTCCTGGCTTCCTCAGGCTACCCATGTGCGGAGTGGTGTCAGTGGGAAGCAGATTTGGCCAGGTGGATAGGACAGGGTGGCAGTGCCTAAGGGCAGTGGTGGACCCTCCCCTCCAGGCAGAGCTTGTCACAGGCTGTCCGTTGTGATCTGTCATCGTCTCTGCACTGGGACAGCCCCATGTTCCTCTGCCTCTTGTGGCGATGTGCTCAGCAGGTCTGGCCAAGTCATCACCGAGCTCCAAGTATAGCTATTCCAACAACAAGAGTGTGTTTATTATCTCTCCGCTTGTCTCCAAGCTCCAGCTCTGGTATTTACATTCTATCTACTTAAATTTTATTGGTGTTTTCAGCTGAAAAATTGGTTTTCATTTCCACTCTTAAAACAAAACAACCACAAAATAGGGTTTACTCTGTCTCTGATTGCAAGCAGCTGTCATGGTCCACTCCTAAAGCACCTCCACTGTGGTAGTAGAGGGTGACTGTAAAAGGGAGAATTTAAAATTTAGTTTTTGGAATCCAGATTAAATCAGGTTATATAAATTACTGTGAGCTAAAATTACAACACACACATTAGAGGTGTGAGCATATGTGTATATTTTTCTTTTTTGCTTCCAAGATGGAATTTCCGTGACCTAGTAATCTGATAATCTGCTTTCCTCAATCTAGGACATTTGAAAAGGCCAGCGAGTATTTGGGGGCAAATCTCCTTAGTGCAGAAGCGATGCGGTGCTGATGTGAGGCTTTAGCGTGTGTCATGTAGGCTGCCTATCCAAAGTTGGCGTAAGCCCAATAAAGCTCTTGTAGTTCAGCAATCCAAAACCTGGACTTCTTGTCGTCTTTGCTCATCCACTTTGGCAACGTGTTAAGGAGATTAACTTAAAAGATTAACCTAAATCAAGTCAGCTCTTTATACATTCTTTGATATTACTGCAAATTTACCAGGGGTAAATTTGTCCTGACAGTTGTTCTTTCCCAGATCCAGCTGTGTTGTTGGGAAGGACCATCTCTCCAGCTCATAGTTTCTGCTCTTCTGCCAGAAAGTACTGTTCCCACTGGCAGAGGACTTTATGTGAACTCTCCTAATTCACTTCATGGAAGAGCTGTAGCGTTACGCTCATGTCACCTGTTTAGTGGCGAAGTTCACACCAGTGTTTAAGATAACCTGGCTCTGGGAAGTGCTGATGCACACGATTCCTCTGACAGTAGGTAGGGATGGGAGCAGCCACAGGGGAGACGGGGTGAGAAGGAGGGTGGAGTGACCTTTTACACTGGCAAAGTGTAATACAGGTGTATTAGTCATCGAGTGAATCACACATTGATGGCTAACCTGTGAGACGCCAGAATGAACAGCACATGCTGCAATGCTTTGTTACTCATATGCTAACAAACAACATAAAGGTAAAACACAAGCTTTATCATACAGCTAATCATATTATGGTGTTGAAGATGACTGCAGTTGAAAGCATTTCATTTTGGCATTCTTAAACTTCTCAGCTTTTCAGTTGGAATAGTATTCTTCATTTTTAAATTGATTTCAGTTTGTTTAAAATGGTTAAATGGACTACCATGTTTTTGGTAAGATGAAGCGCTTCAGGCTGATTATTTTTGTTGCTACTCTACTCTATGGCTCTTTTTGACTTTCTAAAAAGTTCTGGTTTAGTTGACCCTGACTTTTTTCCATGAACCAAGCTGTTAATTATTTGCACATATCATATTGCTGGGAGGGCAACTGGAATGTAGAAGATTCCCACAGGAATATCCCGAAGTCACATTACAGAAAAGTTCTGTTTTCCCATAGCTTTGGTTTGTTTTGATGTTTCAAAGCAAAACTTTCCAAGAAATCTGCAGAACATCCTTGAACAGAACTCCAAAAGTCTACCGCCGTTCTCTGTGTCCCATTATGTTAGTATATGACTTACGTCTGATAGCCTATGTAATAAGCATTTCTGAACTATGACTGTCTTGAATATATGAGTGCTGCTTACATGTTCAGGTAGCCCTGTGCCAAGTATGTAATACCACATTCTCTAGAGAAGTCTTCATATCCTAGCCAGCCTGTACTTAAGTGTCTGTGATTTCCATGTGCTTGCTTTTCTGCTTTTTTGTGTTCTTTCTTGGCTCTGCCACTCAGATTTATTGGTAAATTGAAAACTTCAGCCCTGGTTCTCTGTAGCCAGGAGGTTGATTTCAGTGTGTAAAGCTCCACTGTGTTTGTCTTTGTACACAAAAGCAGCCAAAGTGAGTTTTCCAGACGCTTTCAGAGTAGAGCCCTCCAAAGCTGGAAAAGTCATTCTGGGGTGGAAAGCTCTGTTGAAGGGTCTGGATGCATCAGGCAATTCCCAATACAGAGTGTTTGTGTGAGCATCAGCTTTCCTGATTAAATACTTGAAAGTAGGAAGAGTCCCGTTTAGCTTTGTAAAAGAATTTTCACAGCAATATCCTGGAAGTCTGTGCTGCAGTTGGTCAGGTAGGGGTTAGGTTTGACACCATCACTAGTCTAGTCTCCGTGCTTTTGCTATCTTACGTTAGACGTATGGTACTTTTCATCGAACAGAAATGACTTGTGAAACATCTGTGTTGAGAAAAGAGGGACATCTACTGGTCACAGCATTGCTGATGGAGGGCAAAGTACCAGGGAATTCTGCCAGGCCATGTCTGTCTTGGTAAGAACTGGGAAGCATGGTTCTGTTCTCTGTGGGTTTCCTGACCCTTCAGGCTATCAAGCCCCTGACTCTGACAGGCAGTCACAGGCACTGAATATCAGAATCAGAGGGCAGTGCCTCCTTGCCTCCCCAGCCTTCCCGATGCTTGAATTAACTAGAGTGCAGCTGTGGAGATAGCGGAAAAAGTATCTTCACTGAAAAAGTGAAGGTAAAATCATCTCAAGAGGTTTGGATAATACTGACCTCATCTATAAATAAGCCATGGGTGACCTTGTCTAGAATTTCACGAGCTGCAGGTTACAGTGATTTTTAGCCTTTCGTAATTTTTTGCCCTTTATAACGTTTCTAAATGAAAGGCTGATGCCCTGCCACTGTTGCCTGTGTTTCATCGATGAACCCCTAGCTAACACAAGGTCACTAAGTGCCTCGGAAGCATTTGAGTACCACAGCAAAAGCTGAGAGAGCGCTTTTTTGATCAGTTTTTCTTGCATCTTCTCCTTATAAAGATATTTGACAATGTTGAATCCTGTTAGAGGAAAAACAGCACTGTCTGCTTATTCCAGCCTGCAGTGTACTTAGATTTTGGCCTCTTGTGTCAGCCAAAGGGTCTGTGTTTAAGGAGTGCTTGTCGTTGGTTTTGTTTCTTTTCATGGTTGTTGTTTCTCTAGGATTAGATAGCGGCGCCCAGATTCCTCTTTTATATGAATCTGGAATAATTCTTGGTATATAGAGAGCCATTCAGGAGTCACATTGACAGGTTAAAGGTACTGAGCCATATTCTGAAATTTGGAAAATATTTATGACAGCATCAGTAAGAATCAAACGTATACTGTATTTCTATCAAAACCATTTTGTAATTCTACTTTCTGTAAAACCCAAGCAAAGTGTTTCCTATCCTACCTTGTTTCAGAATGTCATCTGTCATAGGATTTTCTTTCTTTAGAGAGGTAGCGATTTGGAAATGCTGAGCACAAAAGAAGAGAACTGAGGATCTTTATCCCTGTTGACTTTACATAGGGTTTTTCTTTCACAGGTTGACTTTACATGGGTCTTTCAGCTTCATCTGTGAAATAAGGAGTGCTGTCATAGCATACAAGCAAGGCTGCTGCTATATTCTTCCTAGCATGTTAGCTGAGAAAAATCTGAGCTCTTCTATCATCCCTCCCACAAGGACATCAGACAAGCGTACATTTAATCTTGGGAATGGTTTCTTGTCAGGAAAGCAATATATTGCCAGCTTGGTATTTGTCAGAGTATTCAGGCTTTGGATATTTTGTGAATATCTGTGCTCTGGACCACAGTGCCTTAAAAGTGATTATGAAGATAGTTGTTATTCGGAGACTCTGGCTCAGAAGGAAGGACAAAGAGTTTAAATGTGTTGCACTCAGCCTGTATATCTATATATTTATGTATATCTGTGTCTATGTATATCATATACCTGTGGATGAAGACATTTTTTCATCTTATGTCATTTTGCTTCTATGTTCACAATCCAGAAGCATTTTTTTTTTCCCCAGCTCTGTTGTTCCTAGTTAATTTTGGGCCAGCAGGTAACTGTGGGGAATGTCTGATGAAACGCTCCAGAAGCTACTTTAGCCCCAAACTGAAGTCCAAGCAGCCAGATGCTACTTTGTAGTGCAGCTGTGTCGTGTGGAACAGATAGGCAAATGCGCCTCTCAAACTGCCACGTGTTGCCCAGGGCACATCGTGCCAATGGAAAGATGATTCATAGACGGACAGAGATGCTTTGGCTACTCTCTTCCTTGATGCCAGCAGAGATGCGATGCTTTTGTGGTTTATCAGTGTCTGGCTGTAGTTCTGTGCTCTTTTGGTGTAAGAGAATGCAGTTCCTGATTTGGCATCTCTATCGGGAAAGGGCGTTATCATTGAAAAAAGATTGGGGAGCCCTCTAAACCGGGAATCGTCAGGACAATTCCTGCAAAGAAATTACTTGGTAAATGGTTAGTGTATTGATTTCTCTCTATGCTTGTTTCATTTCTAGCAGTGTTCCTTCTTGGCAGCTCTTCTTGATGTACAGAAGTAGCTTCAGAACTGAGTGCTGGGTAACCTTACTTTTAAATGCTAGATTTTGTTATATCTGGTGTAGCTGCAGTCCGTTGCCTTCAAATCAGAATGGATTTCTGTGCGTTTATTTCCTATTGAAATGATGGTATTGCCAATACTGCACGAATCTCGATTTTTAGCAGGAAAAAAAACAAATGGGAGTTTTGGAAGGTTGAAGCTTGTTCACGACATATGTTTTGCATAATTTAATTTTGCAAGGGTTCTTTGTTTCCATATGCCAGTTTACTTTATGGGTCAGTGTTGAAAGGTCGAGTAGCTTTTAAGGGACTGCAGACTAATCCAGATCATACGAGGATAAATTTTTGTATAGCTGTAACAGTGTTAATGCAGCAGTAGTGTTATATTTTACTGTTTAAAAAAACAAAACAAAACAAAAAAAACCAAAACAACAACAAAAACCCACAACAAAACCTGGACAAAACACAAACCCAAACCAAACCAACCACAAAAAACACCCCCCCAAACATAGATAGCTGATAATAGTTGAATGATGATAGTTGAATTTTGACAGTTCTAGGAGACTGAAATAAGACTTGTTCGGGCATTTATCCTGAACTTATCACAAGCACTATTCCTGTATCATTTTAGGAAAAGATGAGTGTTCCTTAAGTCTGTCAGTGGCTTCCCGTTATAGCAATTCTAATAAATAATGTTATCTCTTCCCATTAACCTTGCTTTCTTTGTATCCCTAGACTGTAAGTCCATACTTACGAATACTAAGTCATCTTATTCATGCAGTTTGGAAAAGAGAAATGGGAGGGCAGAGTGTTACTGGTGGGTTGTTTTCAAGCACAAAAACACATCAGAGAATCCCCCAAATGCTAGGTTGTCTCGTAAGTCAGGCTTCTGTTTTCAACTGATTCTCAGATATATCACTTAGTCTATTTCTGTGCATATTTTATGCAGTACTTCTTAACAGGGATAATTTGAAAAGGAATATTGAAATACTAATAAATGTTGTAATAAATGGCTACTTTTCCTAAAGGAAAACAGATTTATGTGGTCCATTTTTAAGGGAGTCTGATTAAAAATTTCTTGTTTGTGATGTGCATGTAATGTGTCATGAGTACAAGGGTGTGCTTAAGTGTGTTTATCTGCTGAACTGACACCTTAGACCTTGGTTTAGCCCATGGGGATTTACTGCCTGCAGTTTACAATGTGCCATTTTCCAAAGACATTGGTATTCCTCTTGTATAAATGATGACTTTTTTTCATCTGTTTTGCAGATGTACAGCACTCATTCATGAAAAGAAAAATATACTCATCTGCATCTATTTATAAGTGTCAAATTCTGGATCCTGACCAAGTCAGTTCAAGCTGCATGCACAGAATTTGGCCTGAAGCAAGAAGCTTCTTTATTCATAAGGTTAACATTAAGCAGTGGACCAAATCCCGTCTCAGTTCCACCAGTGTGAATTATCTGTTGAGTAATCCTAGTATTACAATGGCATAATTGAGATCGATCTTGGCTTGCAGGGCTGTCTTTTTTTTCTCTTCCTATAGCTTTATCCTGCCAGGATTCTTGCTGAAATTGATGAGTGCTGAAATCGGCCTAATGCCTAAGCTTCTCCTATACAGTACTGCAAAGTCTAGGTACAAGCTACAGTAGAAAAATATATCCATAAAAAGGAATTACATAAGTAAAGTGCTGTAATGCTGCTCTTGGCTGAAAGTCATCCCAATGATTACTGGAATGTTTTGCTTTTTAAGGATGAAAGCCAGAAAGCAAGCAGGACTTGAATATGTAACAGGGTGTTAGATTAGGTCAGTGTCACAGAACAACTATTGTGCCTCCCTGCGGTTTGCTCTAGCTTATTAGTGTTCTGTTTCGTTCCTTTTCTGAAACTGGACCAGTTAAATATGTCATCACATATTGTTGCTTAGTAATAGTTAATATTGCCAGATGCAACTGAAAGGGAGGCATATGTTTATACAGGCTATAAATAGATTACTTAATACATCAGTCAATGGACCGCTTGCCTTTGCTGGCAATAAACTGTTTTAACAGCACCGCTGATGCTACATGTGGTACTTGGAAGAACGGAAAGCACAATCACTTTGTTTAGCGAAGGGGGAAATCGTAATGGCTAAAATGCGTCTGGACTTGCCCGTGCTGTTACAGGCTGTGAAGTGGGCAGTTTTTTTCCTCAGCGCGGATTATTGACATTAATCCATACCTGCAAGGAAGAAGAGCCTTCCCCCAAGACAAACTTTGCTACTTTTTCTCTCTTCAGTTTTTCTAATTGGGTGTTTCTGTATTTTCATGTTTTTCAGCAATGGGTAGAAGGGCTTGGATCCATCATACATAACTTTAGAGCTAACAATGTCAGCCCAATGACATGTCTCAAGAAACAGTAAGTTAGTTACTTTCCTCCCCTTTCTCCTTTATTTTTCTGTCCTTGTATTTTTCTACTTGGAATTTAAAAAAAAAAAAAAAGTTTTTCGTAGTTCAACATTTGCAGTCACAAAACAGTGTAATAAAGAAGATGGTGTTATATTAGTTTAGGATTTATCTTTCACTGCGACCAGAAGAGGTCTCAAGTCTATATCTGACACATGCCCACGAGAAATTATAAGAGAATTTATAACTGTTCATTTGATTTATTGATATTGTATGTTTTAATTATTGCCTGGGTTGTTCTTTTATTGATGCACATGCAAACAAAAGCCCCTGAGTCTTTATTGTCTTCACACTCATGTTAATTGACGTACTGATTCTTTTGGGATGCTTTTTGTCTTCACGGTTAAAGAACTGCTCTGCCTCAAGCACTAAAAGGTTACAGAAAAATGTTTTTATTACAGAACAATTATTTGTTTGTACTCGTTTCCCAGACATGGCAATAATCTTAATCTAAATATAAGTATCCAAATCCAAATTTTAATAAACAGTATTTTAAAAATATTTCATTCTTAATTTCAGCTGGATGAAGCTGGCCTTTCTAACAAACACGAATGGGAAAATTCCAGTTCGGAGGTAAGCACAATTGTGAATTCAGGTTTTTATCAAGTACTGGTTGTATAATGTTAACAAAGTTCTGTAGCTTAGTAGTGAAATATACTATATGTTGTGTTACTAATACATATGTAAAAATAAGTACAGAACTAGACATACTTAGCTGAGTTCCGTACCTCCTTGGTAAACTAGGCAGGACTTTTTATCAGCCTAGTTATTTTTTTTCTTAGTCCATTGGGATGAAGGTATGAGTGCTTGGAGTTGTTTTCAAAGTCACTTAGAGCTAAGACCATCAGTTTTCTCAGCCTAAAACTCCTCAAACTCTGGAATTGGTTTTTCAGTTGTAAAACTTCATGAAATACTTAGCAAAAGAGCCATAAAAACTTGCAAGCCAGTTGAGTAGAAGACAAAAAGGTACGTTTTAAAATGTAGTTCCTTGTAAAAAAGACAGATAAAGCTCTGCCACAAATACTTCTGCTTTTATAGGAACCCCCAGGATAATACTTGGTTTTCTCCACATGGTAAATGAATTGTTGGGTTAGTCATTGTCAGTAACAGGAAAGCTGGAACAGTGTACTTGTTTCTGTACAGGTATTAACTATTTCAAGTGACTGAGTTTCAGTCTGCTCTGGCTAGGTAGTAATTCTCCCCCGTCCGGCTCTAGAAATTAATTCTTGCTGCCACATTTTGCGTCTTTCCTCTTCATAAGTATACGAAAACCAGGCTTTTGGGACATGCCGTTTTTTTCATAAAGAGAAACTCACAGAAGGGAGCAGGAAGGAGGGCTTTGTAAGATAAGCCTCACAGAACATTTTTTTTTTTGAAGGGAGAGAGGATTTTGCATCTATAGAATCTGCAAAAAGACAAAGGGCCTGCCATGCTGCCTTCCAGGTTTCTGTAGTTGCATGACTCAAGTGACACCTTGGCAGTGTTAAGGCTGCTTCAGTGTATTAATCTTTCAACTTCCACATTACCAAGCCCCTGCTTGTTTCTCAAACTTGAACTAAACTGCCACAAGGCACCTTCCGTGCAGAAGTCCCATAAGGAATATCAACTGAAGGGTGAAGGTGAGGGGACAGTACTTTAGGGGAAGTTAGTTTTCAGGACTGAAGAGCTTTATGCCTGTGTTTAAACATAGAACTTTATTCCTCAGTATGAATTTACAGTGCATTAGCTTCTCTGAAACTGTTCCTGCCTCAAAATATTTTAGTTTGCATTTAGCGAGGCATAAATTCTCTCCATTGTGCTACTGCACACTGATTTGCGTGTGCAGACAAGCACGTGTATTGCTGAAGAGAGTCCAGTCCACAGTGTGTTAAATCTTCCTGCCAGATCTGCAGTTCTGATTTTAGAGGACTTAAATGGTCTCTTAAGGTTGAATCATTTTTCTTAAAAATGTTTCCAGTTCCAAGAGTTTGTTTTTTCAAATTTCCACTATTTACTGGTTGACGTAAACCGGTCTCAAGCAGCTTAATTTATTGCAAAAGCAGTTTGCAATGTAAATTTGTAAGGGATCTACTGTTCCATGCTGTGCAGAGGGAAGCTGAAGCTTCTTTACATCTGAGTGCTCCAAGGAATGCACTGTGGTGGTGTGGGGGAAATGTGGCAACTTTTGGGGGCTCATCTGGCAAGCACGGTGTCACCTGCTGAAAGGACGAGGAGAGAGGTCGGGGAAAAAAAATCAGTCTGCTCTGCAGACCTACATTGGAAAAGAGTGTGAGTCAGAGCCTTGATGGAGGATGGTAAGATCATGAGATTAGCCTGATCCAGCAACCGCTCCTTATCATAAAGCGGGTGGGACACAGGCACCCAGCTGTTTCAGCACTGGGCAGCCTGGGATGTGGGGGATGCCCTTGCTTCTCTCTGCTCCCACAAACACTTAGTGCAGAGAAGGAGCGTGGAGAGAGAAAAGAGGGAGCAGAAGGAGGTGGATGCTTAAGGAGAAGCATATGGGGATGAGGAAGGCAAGCTGGGAAGTGCTGGGAAATGCGGGCAGAGTGGCTCTGCTGTGCAAGGTGCACCAAGTTTACCCAAGCCACCCCTCAGTAACTCTTTCCACTGGCGCTTCCCCTTCAGCTGACCTCCAGATTGCTATGGTCAGCCCTTCCCATGTACCTGTTTTTAAATACAGCCTTATCTAGTCAGCCCTGCTTTGTCAAACCTCCACCTCCTGCTGCTTGGGGACTCCTGTAGCAATTGCTGTAGCTCTGGGATACAGATAGGAAGGTTATTCTCTCTGAAACACAATACCCAGCAAATCTGTTAAGCTATAGGAATGCATATCACAAGACCACCTGTATTTCATTTTTACACAAAAGTGCAGTAAAACACTGGGGGGAAGGGGGGGGGCGGCGGGGGCGGAGCGGAATCTCACCTGGGAAATCAGAGCTTCTTGCATTTCTTCTCACATTTAAGACAGATTTTTGCAGCTAGCACATGGCCGCAGGGAATGATGAGCCTTGAGAAGGTGAAACTCCTTAGGCTGTCAGTGGTAAATGGCATAAATATTCCTAACTCCTCGTTAGTACAAGTTGAGGGTTGCAGAGTCTTGAAGATTCTTCTCAACTACTTTTGGATTTTAATGTACCCTAGGGCATATATCTATTACTATCAACCTACTGTGTTTGGGAGAGAAGAATTCTGGCAGTTAGTGTGAAAACCTTAGGAGAGCACCAGATTTGTCTTCTGGGCTTTAATAAATTCTAGCAGTCTGAGTCAAGAACTACGTCTACAGACCTTACAAGGACAGGGCATTTGGTAAGGTATTTTGTATTTTCAGGTATTAACGCTCCTGTAAATGATGACTAAAATGGTCAGCATTTCTTAAAAAAAACAGCTTCTGCAGCTTTGTGTTGGCAGAAAATGGATTTTCTACATGTGCAAGTTGCACCTGTTCAAGCTAGAGTGTGTTTAAAATCAACCTTGCTCGATCCATGCTTATCCCTTGTATAACTACATTTAAAAGGATTTAAGCTAATTTAGCTTCTAACTATGAAAATGATAAATGAGGCTTAAATCTATTTTACAGTAGTTTAAGTTAATTTGAAAATACATTTTTTTAGTAAACATGTTTTGTATCGATTACTCTAGAGTGCCTGGAAGAAATCTGTTTTAATACTTAGATGACGATTAGAAATTGTAGATTTTTACATGATTTCTTGTATAGTGTAGGCAGTGGTACTTCAAGTTCTAGCCACACCAATAAATTCAGTGGAGCCATGAGACCCGATTGATTTGAACAGTTGATGTGTTGGCTTGACTTTTGAAGTAATGGTTGGAAAGTGGTGAAGGTCTGAAGTAACCAAGTCATTTAATCCATCAACAAGCACGGTAGATTCATACCCCTCAGTCCCATATTTGGGAAGTGTTTTAAATCCTGATGAGTAAGTACATTGACGTGTTACCATAAAAAGCCCAAATCACCATAGAACACGAGCAGTAAAACCACCTGTAGGTATCTATCAACCAGTAACTTGCCTGCATCTGAAACAGCCCAGTTTTCTTCCAAGGCATACACCAAGGTGAACGTAAATCTGCTAGGATAAAGCCTCTTCTGATAGAGGGAAAAATAGTTTTATTTACAGTATCCTTAGCAAAAAGGAAGTGCCATGCTGTATTTTTATGATCTTTTTTGATTCATGCCATCCTTTCTAGGCTGCTGCTCTCATTACATATTACTGCTGTGTTTGCTGTCATCTTTGGTGAAATAAAAAATAGTTTGGCATCAAAAATAAGTTCCCTGCAGCCATGGAATCTTGGCTCACAGTTTGTGATTAATTACTTATGCCAATATTACACGTTTTACATGACATTTATTATTGGGGCCCGATTCATTAGAACAGGCATAGAGTTTTTTTACAGGGCTGGGGACGGGTTGTAAATTGTAGAGCTAACATTACTCTGTATTTGAGAATTAGTAAAAAAAATAGATGCCTGAGACTTTTTTTAAGAAACAAGTGCCTAAAGTTAAACTCAGTATATATTTTAGTGAAAACATCTCAGTACTTATCAGCTTTGGAAAATCAAATAACATTTAGGTGCCTAAATAGGGACATAGAAATCCAACTGTTGTAAGAACGCAGTAAAAAAAAATATTGGCCAAGATTTGTTAAAATACTTAATATTATTATATCATTTAGGTCTTTGGCTTCTTGATCTTAATTTTATTAGTATGAAAATATTTACATAGGTGGTTTGGAGTGTTTTGGAGAGTAAAACAACTGTGAATTGCTATGGCAACAAATAAGAGCAACAGTTTGTTTCACATCTTTCACCATGTGAAATTATTTAGTGTGCATGAGATTAGTAAAGTCTCAGCAAATGTTTGTCTCGCTTGATGATAAAAAGCCTGATATTCTTATAGGGCAACTATAGAGTCCTGCCCAATATACAGCTTTTCTTAGCATTAGAAATAGATATTGGATACAGACTTCAGTTTTTCTTTCCAGATTGAGACACCAAAATCAAGGGGTTGTGGGACACATCATTTTAGCTTAGACCCTAAGCAGAAGGAAATAGAGCGGTCGAGTTTGGATCGACTTTTCCAGAGTTACAAGTTATTCAAACTTGTCTCAAATGGAAACAGAAATAGACCAGACACTTTCACATGAATCGTACCAAATAGCTAAGCTTAATTGGATTTATTTGATTTGGAGCGAAACCAGTGTGTTGGTCTCCTGCATGGTGAAATCACTCCTGTTTTGCATTAAGTTAACCTGTTTGTTGGAAATATTGGAGTGGCAGCTGAGACCTACATAAATGAGTTGTGCATAGTATGTCGAGAGCAGAGATGTTTGTGAGGTGAGGGAGCATTCATGGGGAGGAGAGAGCACCGCAGCTGGTGAGGGAGCAGGAATGAGATTTGACAAGCACGTGGGAGTCTCTTGCTACCAGAGACTGCTTGAAAAGGAAAGAGGAAGGCAGCTGCCCTTGGAAACGGACCTGGGGGTGTTGGTGGACAGCCAGCTGAATACGAGCCAGCAGTGTGCCCAGGTGGCCAAGAAGGCCAACAGCATCCTGGCCTGTATCAGGAACAGCGTCGTGAGCCGGACTAGGGCAGTGATCATCCCCCTGTACTCGGCACTGGTGAGGCCCCACCTTGAGTGCTGTGTTCAGTCATGGGCCCCTTGCTACACGAAGGACATTGAGGTGTTGGAGTGTGTCCAGAGGAGGGCTACAAAGCTGGTGAGGGGTCTGGAGGACAAACCTTAGGAGGAACGACTGAGGGAGCTGGGGTTGTTCAGCCTGGAGAAGAGGAGGCTGAGGGGAGACCTTATCACCCTCTACAACTACCTGACAGGAGGTTGTAGAGAGGTGGGGGCTGACCTCTTCTCCTTGGTGATCAGACGAGAGGAAATGGGTTCAAGTTATGTCATGGGAGGTTTGGATTGGATATTAGGAAACATTTTTTCACTGAAAGGGTTATTAAACATTGGAGTAGGCTGCCTAGGGAGGTGGTGGATTCACCATCCCTGGAGGTGTTGAAAAAAAGGGTAGATGGGGTACTTAGGGACATGGTTTAGAAGTGGCTTTTGTCAGGGTAGGTTAATGGTTGGACTTGATGATCTTAAAGGTCCCTTCCAACCTCAGCGATTCTATGATTCTGTGCCTACCTTGTGGATGACCTGGAGGCATAGGTTAGTGCTCGGAAAGGACGGGAAGTCACCACAAGCAGGAATGGCTGGAGACACAAGTCTCCTCACTTGTAGAATCTGCTACTTTTTGAACACAGTCATTTATCTATGCATAGAGTTGAAAAAAAGCCTACAGAATAATGCTTGTACGGCTCTGTGTCCCACTATATTGGGAAAAAAAAACCAACCTCATTTGTTCTTTTGGAAGTCCATTATTTTGATATATTATCTAATGGATAGCTTGCAGGCAGAGCACTGCTGCTCTGTGAAGCTTAGAGCACTTTTTCAACTGCACTATTACTTGGAAGATGCTTCCATTCATCAGCTGAAGCCGGAGGAAAATGTTGGCAGTAAAAGCAAGAGAGAGAGGACTGATTGTTTAAAGTGACTAACATTTCTCCTTTTTTTTTCCCCCCACTCTTTTTTGTTTTAGCATTACCAGAACCTTTGCATCAGGTAAAACAGAAAAAGTGATCTTTCAGGCACTTAAGGAATTAGGTCTTCCCAGTGGAAAGGTATTTAGTAGTTTTGAATTAACTGTTTTGTATACTAATAAACTGATGAATCATTAACATTTGTAGCTGTGATCTAAGTCATTTGCATCACACAAACACGTGCCTGTTGTTCGTGAGTAACTTATTAATCACTGTAGGTTGTTTACTAAAACCAAAATGTAATTAAATCTGTACGACATAGTGGTCCGTAAACCTCTTGGGTGAGGCTTCCCTTCTTTTCTGTAACAGATTACCTTTTATTCATTTATGCAAAGTATATGGGCACAGAATACACACATAATACCTTTTTTTGTTGTTGTTGCATGCTGACCTCTCATTTGCATTTCCTGGACTCCTCCTGCTCTTTGCTCCTTCCCTTGGAGAACCGCTGTCCTGCTCTGTCCCACTCATGGCGGGCGCCCCTACCAGCAGCCCTCAGGAAATGACAGCAGGTTACAGTCGCAGCTGGATTTTTTTAACTTCACTCCCTGCCCAGTCTCCTTTTTTTTGTTTTGGAGACTCCAGCCCTTGGTTCTTGACCCGACTGCAGCCTGGTGAGGGGCAGCGCTGCAGGCTCGGCAGCTTGCTCTCTCCAGCCAGGGAGAGTGGGGGTAAAAAGACATGAATCCCCCAGAAAGACATAATCCCCTCAGTGGCAGTGCCTGGCATCTGAGATGATGTTTTTCCTCCCTCCTGCAGTTCTCATCTTGCTTAGAGGAGGACACGATACTTCATGTGTCAGCCATGCGTTCCCTCCCTCATGGAAGTTTTATACACCCTTCTATTAGAGCTGCTTTGATTTTTAGAACTATTGCACCAAACCTGTGACTTTTTCTTCACGGTCCTTGGCTTCAGTATAAATATGCTGTAGTTTGTGCACTATTTTGGACTTTTGGGGTGTTTTTTTTAAGCTTCAGAAGAAAATTAAAGACTGCTTTCCAGTTTTGTGTTTATCTAGAATTGTTACTGTGAGGCCAGAATATAAGCACATCCGACAAATCTATGCTAAAGATGAATTGAGAACTGTTTTCGGAAAATACAAAAGAAACTAAGCGTATACTAGGTAAAGAGATAAAACAGTTCTCGGTTGCTTTTTCTGGTGTAAGATATGGTCTTGGGAAAAGAGCATATAAGGTCTCTTTTGCCGGATAAATGTACCTTTGCATTTTGTTGCAGAATGATGAAATTGAGCCTGCGGCATTTACTTACGAGAAATTTTATGAGCTCACCCAAAAGATATGTCCCCGAACTGATATAGAGGACCTCTTTAAGAAGATGTAAGTTCAAATTTAATATAATCTTGCCTTAAACTCATTTTGTTGTATTTTTAGTCCATATCTAATAGTGACAGAACACTATAAAGACTATCTAACCTGGAATCCTAGTAGCATCAGCAGTATTTTAAGACAAACTCAGGTCTATGTTTTTCCTCTTCCTTCCCTCTTGGATTGTTAATGTAAAAGTTCACTCTGTATTTTAGAGCAACTTTTACATGAGCTAGAGGAAGCACCTGGAACTTTTTTTTGTTTTGCATTGGCTTTACTAACTACTGTAATTTTAACTTGCTCCTCTAGGTGATTAACACAGTATGTGAACTAATTAAATCAGAAATTTGAAGGTTAAAAAGTTTCTTCACTCAATTTAATCTCAGCGGGAGGACTTACATGTTGTTTTATGAAGTAATGTTTGTTAAGTTACAGGAAGTACAGGAGATACACTGTGCCATGCATAGACAGTTAGTATGTTTTCTGTGACTGTTAATTTTGAGATGATAGAGCTACTTGAGGTAGAAAAGTAGGTGGTTTTAAAAATATCAACAATGTCAACATGTAAATCATACCTACTGTAGCATCGTATGTGAAAACTTACATTCTCTAATAAATTTCTTTTCAGCAATGGAGACAAAACTGATTATTTAACGGTAGACCAATTAGTGAGCTTTCTAAATGAAGTAAGCTTTTTCATACATTAACTACCATACAAGTCTGTCTGCAGTGGCTTGCTTCTTCCAATCTTTCCATTGCATGAATCATGCCATTATTTGCTGTGCTTTTGATCCGCTGATCTTTCCATTATGGTAACATCCAGGTGCAAAAATCAGCTCCAGCCTTGTGTGTTGTGCTTTCTACATGTTGGCTTTGCAGATTGCATCTGTTGATTACTTGTTGGTGTGTTATGTTGTGTGTTGTGTTCGTTTTATACGTTTTATACTGTACGTTCAATGCAGTTTCAGCTAAAATACGTCCAGTATTTTATTATGGACAATTACTTTACCTGTAGGCCACAGCTAAATATATTTGCTGATCCTTCTGAATAATAGAAAAAATGAAGTAGGCTTTTATAAACAGTGGTTTGATTCTTCTCAACAGTATTATTTCAACCTATCACAAATATAAGAGCTAAGAGGATATTTTAAGAGCTTGTATATGATTTTTAAAATACTATGTGTGCAGAATAAGAGGAAATATTTTTATTCTGTATTTCCAGAATACAGTTGTTGGCAAGAGTATTTAGTATTTCTTAAAAACATCATGAGAGCGTGAAGTAGTTCAATAAACAGTGTAGGATTGTTTTTTTTTTCTATTCCTAAAACACATTAAGTTATAAAAGACACTTATTTGGAATTGCAACAATAAATGCACTATGTAGACTTGACAAGAACATACACATGGAAAAAGTGGCACATCCTACTTGCTTTTGTACCAGTAGATTCTTGTCATCTGGAACATGGATAGCTGTTTGATCTTTTAGGGACTGGGTGCATTACCAAAAATCTCTCCATCTAAAATTATTTTACTAGTTATAAATCTGTTTTATGCATTTTTAGGTATATGTACTTATTTATATATCTGATACTGATATACAAAGATTCAAGCAGTCAGTTCCCCATATATCAAATTTACAACAAAAATTTCTTCTTTCAGTAGCAAACACATGCCTTACTCTTCACCAAACCTGAATTACGTGTAGAAAGAATATTCAAAAATAAAAGATAGTGAGAAGGTTAACAGCTCCAGGACTAGTGGTTACATACTTGGGGCCTTAGTTTGGATCCATTTAGTTCTCTCTATTAGAAAATTGGAGAACATGCTTAATCTTACTACTGTGAGATGGTTTTTGTCACAGCTATTTACAAAGTTCAGTGCCTAAATGTTTGCAGGACTGGGGTCATAGCTAGGGCATGTCATTTATGCTTTTGCATTGAAGAGAGAAAGGATAATGTTGTGCTTTAAATTATAAATTATCCCCTTAAAGTACCTCAGCGTGCCAGTTCACTTGTAGTGATAGCTGCACTTCACTGCTTAAAGCACGCAGTCCTGTCCCCACGTTGAACCATATTAGCTTCTGATTATTTTTTCTAGTGTTAATCCTCATTTTTGAGTAAATTACTGTTTTATCATTATTTTGAAATTGATCTCTGTAATAGTTTTGTTTAAAGTGTGCTTCCTTGGAGCACAAACTTCTGAAGAAGAGTGGCCAGCAATTGTAAGAACTTCCTGGCTATCTCCAGTAACCGCTTAAAAAATTACAATTGAATTGTTGTGCTCTCGGTTTTGTATTGTTTTCACAGTTCTTTTTACAGAATTAGAAGCCTTATTTTATGGCAGTATTGGAGAAAGATATATCTTGTTGGCTACATTCTTATTGACACAACACATTTTGCAATTGGAAAAGTTAGTCAAGTGGTTTTGTAGAGTAGGACATTCATTCTGATGACTGAAAGTAATGTTTTTGGCTCTGTGCTGGAGGTCTTTCGGTCTTCAAATAGAGTTTAAAGTTTTGATGATGATTTGAAAGGCACTAAATGACCCAGAATCTCCCTCCTGAAGTTATCGTTTCTGTCCCCTTGACAGCTGGCCAACACTGCAATTAGCAGTGGTGTTTAATGCTAGAAAATATAAAAAGATTATTATCATTATATAGGAGAGGGGATTTACTTGGCAGAGCAATTCTTCCTGAGAGTCTTTAACCTAAATTATTTTGAATTCAGTAGCCTCGAAGGCATGCTACAGAAGCTCTAAGCGTTATGGGGTTTTAAGGGAGCATAAGGATACGATACTGGGTATAAGTGGAGAGTGAGCTGCTTTCCTGGAGTTTTTCCAAACTGCTGTCTCTATTTGACTTTTAAATGTTGCTGGCTGACAGCTGATTTAATTGTGTATCAGTATTAAAGCTTCTGGGAAGGTTTTAGAAATTTAATTACTGTCAGGCACTGAGTATTAAAGTCAAATTTTGAAAAAAGAAAATGTAGTCGAAAAAGAACTGAAATTACTACTATTGAGATTTGCTCCTGACATTCATTTGCAGCAATAAATTAATAAGCCAAGTAGCTGTCAAAATGGAAATTGAGTAGTCTGACCAGGCCTCATCCTTTCTTCTGGGAAGGAGGTATGAGGAGATCCTTTTCTATCCCTCTCTTTCCCACTTCCTTGCCCGCCCTCCCTTCCTTCCACTCACTTGCTCACCCGTCCTCCCTCCTTCCCACTCGCTTGCTTGCTCTTTCTGTCTCCTCCTGCTTTTCATCTCCACAAAAGGACACCCTTCTTACCAGTGCACAAGCCAAATTCAAGAGGCAAAAGTGGTTCTGGCACATGATTAACTGCTGTACGTCTTGGTTTCCACCTCCGCTCAAAGAGGAGACTGGAGGCCGGGTTGGGGAGGCTAAATGATCTTTCTCTCTTTGCAGAAACACAGAGGCATTTCGTTCTCCCCATGCTTTTGGATGCTTCACCCTCATGTAGTTAAGACTGTCTAGCGTAAGGGTGTCCTGTCAAATATGGTAACTACAACAATCAAATGCAACTTTGTTGGACATACATAATTAGTCCTGGGGCACGTTGTCTTTCTAGATGAAACTTAATGCTTTTAGTTTTGATCAGGTTTTGTATTTCAAGTTTCCTGTGCCAACAAGCTCAGTAGTGCAGAACATTTCCCCAAAAGACACTTGTAAGCATTCTTCCATTTTTTAAAAAAAGCTTCATCAATTGTCAATTTTGCCTTATTTTTTAAACAAAGTAAACATAAAGACATATTTTTGTTCAAGTAGAAAATTGCTAATGAGCAATGACCATTGCCACGAGAAGAATATTTTCCTCTTAGCTCCTTCCGATAACTCTGGGACTCTTTCTCAAGAGGAGACTTTTTTTGCTTTATCCCATTTATTTTCTTCTCTTTGCTTATGACTAACTGTAGAAGAAAGAGAGTGGGGAAGAGCACTTTTCTTGAGTTAAGAACCTTCCCTACTATTTCTTACGATTTTTTTTTAAGTGGTGTATTGTCACTAATGGTACAAAGCTCGTCGTTTGTCACAGTGGACTGTTCTGTTGCATGCCAGTGTTGTGTCGCTGTTGTGTGCTGCTTAGCAAGTTATGTCCTGCACCCATCTGCTCTCATATCATATTTCATCTGAGTTTTACTTAGATATCCAGACAGCCAATGTGTAGTGAATGAAACTGCTGTATTTTAGATGCTGCAGACTGACAGTGGCATTACGTTAAAGATCCCTCCTTAATTGCATGATTAAATTGGCATTGGTTGTAATTTCTCAGAATTAATTAAGCACTTGCACCAATGTATTGATTGTAAGAAAAGAGATGGAGTGCTTATTTTTGATTGGATATTGCTTTTTTCCTATCAGAATGTCAAAAAGTTTGCACGTGAGGAATTACAGCAAATGCCGAGAGTGCTGTGCCAAGCCATATCAATACCATCCTGTCCACTCCAAATTATTGATCACCAATATGGGGGTGGCCTGTTACATTTCTGAATTCTGCTTAAACTAAAGCTTGAAAACTGTGCACCTACTGGGGTAAAAGAGTGTTTTCACAGTCATATTTATTTCTTTGTTTTATTGCATCTGCTTACATGCCACTACTCCGTTCAATTATGTTTTAATTTTCTTTTGATGGAGAATCAGGCACACAGTGTGCAGCTCTAATCCAGCTCGGAGACAAAACAAAGTTACATAGCACACTATTAAGTGAAAACTTAAAAACTCTTGAGTTTTAGTAGTGTGTTAGAAATCACTGCTAAATTGTATCTAATTATTACATATATTATTAAATCCTAATATTGTAAATTGCTGTGAATTGAAGAGATGATACTGTGAAGCTCTTTTAAGTTGTACATATTTCTTCTAAGAACCTATGCTGTTATTTGAATAATAAATAACACAATGTTTCCGCAATTCACAAATAATCATCAGTAGTTGCATATTCCTAAACTTGGGTTTCAAATTCTGTATTTATAGCATAGCTTTATTTCACTTTTAATTTTTTCTTTAGCTGTAGCTGTTGCTGAAGATGTATTTTTGCAGAGGTGGTTACAGCTCCATCAGTCAAATTGGTCAATTTGCGTGACCTACAAAAACGATTAGGAAGACAGAATTTACAAGATGAGAGATTTAGCTATTTATTTTCAACATTTCATTTGCACATATACTGGTCATGGTGATGTGCAGTCATTATTCTCATGAACGAGCAAGAGTAAGGCCAGTTACACAATTGCACTGGAATGTTTTTTTTTAAATATTTTCATAATCAAACTGCCAAATTTCTTATGAAGGATAAGGTTCATATTCTGTCTAAAGCTAAAGTTACTGTTGACTAGTCTGTAAGTTTTNTTTTTTTTTTTTTTAAATGTCTACTTCTTTCTTTCTCATCTGCAGTAATGAAATGCTCTTGGATGATAGCCATGCACTATATTGTTTTGCTGAATTCCGTTGTTTTCTAACCTTAGCATCAACGAGATCCTCGGCTCAATGAAATTTTATTTCCCTTTTATGACACAAAAAGAGCAATGCAGATAATTGAGACATATGAGCCAGATGAAGACTTGAAGAGTAAAGGTAAATGTGGAAGGGAGTTCAGTATTCACTGGTTTTAGGCATTTGGGGAATTTGTTCCAAAGCATCCAAACTTTTAAAAGGGAGCTTACAGTCCTTGTGGTCAGGGGGCAAGCACTTGTGTGGCCACCAAGTGAACTAGGTCAGGAAATGGAACTGCTGAAAAATATCTCCCCCTCTAAAAACCAGTGATTTCTTAGAAGGATTATTTCCCTGATCCACGTTATGGTGTGGCTAGAGACAGCCAGCCAGATACAAAATGGGGGAGGCTAGGATGGAGTAAATGGGCAACAACACGGAGACTCCTTCTGGCAACAAGGCAACATGCATGTGGCTACGGCCAAGGTCTCAGAGAGACTACAAAAGGGTACAGATATTGTGTAAAAAATAAGTTACCATGCGCATCATTGGATATGCATCCACCTTCATATAATCTGTGTAGTGCTTGAGGGCAGCAGCCTACTTTAGAACAGGGTATTTTACATGGGTGCATTGAAAAATGTTCTGCCTGAGCAAGAAGACTGCAGGAAGTGTCTCCAAGCCATTCTTGGGTTGCTCATGTCCTGAGCTGCTATGGGTGTTGGAGGTGTCAGGGGTTGAACTTAGCTTACAGTTCTTAGCTGTTCTGCTGAAATAACTGTGTTGGGATCAACTACCGAAATTAAAAATGTGGCTATCCCCATCTGTCCTCCCTGCCCTTTTGCTGGAAGAGGAGGAGACGCAGCCTAGCAAAGCCCGTAGACCTTCGGGCTTATCAAGAGAGCACTGGGGAAGCTGAATAGCTTTTACACATCGCTAGTGCTGCCCCTGCTGATGAAGGATGTGCAAATCAGGCAACAGGAGGCAATATCTTAAACTGCTTCCATAGAGCCCGAGGCAGCTCTTGCTCAGTGCTGCAGCCTCGTTGGGTCCCCTGTGTCCTCTTCTGCTGCTCTGTGGTCACAGGCGCTGACACCAGCAATGCCTTCCACAGCAAGGCCTGCCCGTTCCGCTTTCTCTGGGCCACTGGTTGGGAAGAGTTTACAGTTGTCTTCCCCAGTCTATAAACTTAAGGAGCCCTTCTGTAGCTGGGTGTATAGCTTTCACCATTCCTTAGGGTACTTTTAGTCCTTTGGACCAAACCGCCAGAAGAGGACCTTGTACTGTATACGCTACTCCAGACACTGCGTTGTGTGCTGGATTGATAGGTTGCTTTTTTAGTTCTGTGAAAACATGGACTTTCCAGGAATCATCTGGGAAAGTGGGAGATATTTTTCTTGTCTAGGAGTCATTTATAAACATTATGAGGATTTTCCACTCACAAGCAGCGTAGCTTAGTTCTTTTCCTCTCTACATGTAGTACAATTCTCCGAGTATTCATTAAGTGATTTTAGTAAACTCTACCCTTTTTTATTTTTTTTAAAGGCACTCATCTGCAATTCCTCCTGATGCCAGTGTATTTTACATATTTTCCAAAAGGAGGAAGGTATACTGACATAGCTGCCACCTGTTTAGGATGGAAGATGTAAAAATATTTTTTACGAAGGTGGAAATTAATCTAGGACTGGAAAACAATGTTCAGTAATTCACAAAGAGGATTTTGCAAGCACCAGGCTGTAGCAAGGGAATGAATACTGTCTTATTCTTTTAGCCAATAATTGAATCTTGGCTAATTATTTTGCTCCTTTCTTTGATTTATATTTCTAACAGGTTTTAAATAAATGTGGTAAACCTCCTGCAGGGATCGGTTTATGGAGAGTAACAACAGAACAACAGAAGCATCCCCCTTACAGTGTTCCTCCAGTGATCATATTCCCTGATAGGGATTTTATCTCAATGTAATCAGTAGGATAGAGAGACGGTTTAATGTAATAATGTGTTGAACCTTAGCATGTAAAGAAGGCAAGAATATATCTCAGCAGTGGTTGTTCTCTGCAGTCTCTTTCCCCTTCTTAGATATAACTTTGCTGTTGAGCAAAATAATTGAGTTCAACAACTTTTTTTGCTAAATCCTGTAGTTTGAGAAAGAAGGCAGTAGCAGTAAGCGACTGACTCTTCCTCAGTTATATTTCAGTAACAGAAAGGGTAAGTAAGGCTGAACAAGTTGATGTTGTGCAGTTCAGTAACCGGAGTCTGCTCAGGAACACTACCAAAGCAAATTCCTCCACCTGGTCAGTGCGTGTCAAAAACAGAAAGGCCAGTCTGTTGGGCACGTAAAGCTCCGTTACGTTGCTGCAGTCTCAGCCATTGTTTGTCTAGAACGCCTGCTCAGCTGTGACTTTTTTCCACTCGATGATGCACTAGAAGTGCATATCATCGAGATACTTTGTGCTTCTGCTTTTAAGTTCTCAGTGATCAACAAAATAAAAACATTCTTAAAATTGAAAATTCCATTTCACCCTCTTTTTCCCCTCTTCTGCCGAAAGTCAGCTGAGAGGATTTGAATAAGACCTTCCAGAACAGTTCACCTCTGGCTGACACCAAGCACAGAAGATTTAAGCTCCAGTAGAGGATTTTTTTCAGAAAGCCAGGAGCAGAATGAAAAGCAGGATTGCTGGAGTTCTCTGCGTAAGAGAGAACATTATTTTTGTTTTAAACAAAATAAAAACGGGACTGCTCCAACCTGTGCCTTAACAATAGCTGAGTGTTTGTACATGACTTGAGGGAAAGCAATCTCCAAATTAGTGCCAGATAACTGTTCTCTGCAATGAATCCTTGTGAGTACTCTCTCCATCCCTACCCCGGATCATTTTTCAGTCTCTTGGCCACTTAAAAACTGATACTGCAGTACTGATTATTCTTACCTTGTTTTCATGAAAATTTATCCCTTGATTTATATTTTTTTACACTTTATGATGCATATAACAGCAGAGAAATAAGAGAAAAGTGTTACGAATTCTGTCCTCTGAATTACTGCACGACCCATGTTGATTGTAGAAAATGGCTTGCTTTTCATCATAAAAGAATGAACCTGTATTTCAGATGGTAAACCTGAAGGTATCTTAGATTTTCCTAATGCTTTGCAAATGAACACATGCAAACATTTTCAGGCACTCCTCCGCTTGTTTTTGTCAGCGGAGAACAGTCTCTGCACACGCTGCAAGCTGATTAACAGCGATGTAGCACAGTCGGGGCAGGACTAAAGATCAAAGAGGGGAGAAGAGTACCATAGAAGACGTTTCTGGCTCACAAAGTCCCAGAGCTCAAAATTGTCGGGAGCATTCTGAGATGTCACTGCTTAGTTGCCTTCTTCACATCCTCTTGATGCCTTAGGTCTATTATGGTGAGTGATGGACATCGGATATGGAGCTAGGTGGGCACCTGATTGGGGTTTTTTTGTTATCTGGGAACACAGTGGCAGATTTTGCAGAAGGGACACCGTTGCTGGTTAGCTTGGAGCACTGGAAGGGGAGGGCTGCTGTTTCCTTGCAGAAGCCTGTGCAAACATAGTTTTTGCGCTATGGTTCCTGCTCTGTGAGACATTTTGATTCCTGCCCACTATAAATTTTTACTAGTAATCTGCCATGCTTTCTTCTTCCTTCTAGGTGTCATATCAAGTGATGGGTTTTGCAGATACTTGATGTCAGATGAAAATGCCCCAGTTTTCCTAGACCGTTTGGAATTATATCAAGAAATGGACCATCCTTTGGCTCATTATTTCATCAGTTCCTCTCACAATACATATTTAACAGGCAGGCAGTTTGGGGGCAAGTCTTCGGTGGAGATGTACAGACAAGTGCTTTTGGCTGGATGCAGGTTGGAAGCAGGAGATAACAGCCTTTGATATTTGTGGATCTCATACTTTAAATCTACATAATATACCTTGGTGGTGATGTGTTGCGTACTTTATTGTATAAATGTATTAGTGTAGTAAATGCAAATACACATATTTCAGGTACTGTTTTTCTAACAAAAAATATTGAAAGGCAGTGGAACGTAGAGACTGACGTCAGGAGACAGGTTGTGAGAGAGGTAACAGAAGTTTGATCTCAAAATGACAACTAACGAATTTCAGAGGACTTTCTGCTTTGTAATTAAGAAGTTTGTATGTAAATGAGAATGAGTTTGTGATTTCCTGCTTAATTTCTTAACGTACTGGAATGTGTCACAGTTAACCGAGTAAGAGAATAATTTAGAAGAGTGTTACAGCGCTAAAACCATTATTGTTCAGGTGTAAATATACTGAGCTGCACATAATTTATTTAAGGTAATATACCCAAAGTTATAAAAGCGGTCTGAAATTACACATGTGCAACTTGGAAGGAATGGTGTAATGCCCCAAACTGCTTTGTAACTTGCTGCTCTGAGCATCACTGCTCAGAACTTGTCCTGAGTAGCTGTACTGAAACACTAAGGAAGCTGACATCGTTCTTCTTGGATCTTTAGGTGTGTTGAGCTGGACTGTTGGGATGGCAAAGGTGAAGATCAAGAACCAATAATAACACATGGAAAAGCGATGTGTACGGATATTCTTTTCAAGGTAAATGCCTGACCTTTACACCTGGCAGTAAGCCCCCGCAGAACCCCGGCAGAGGAATCCATGCAGGGCACCCTCCCCTCCTCAGCACCCAGATGCTGCTCCTTTGTGACAGACTAACAAATCGCAGAGACACGGTTTCTTGTCCCCAGGTCTTAGGGCTTATCTCTAACTCTCATCATATGCCCCTGTGTTACGTCTGCCTTTCCATGGAAACTGCAGAAAGCAGGCTTACTTCTTTTGCCCCACGTTTTCACGTCCCGTGGCTCTTCGCACCACAGAATCAGTATCTTCTCCGTTGTCTGAGAAGTTCCTTAGCTGTGGGAGCAGCCTGAAGATGCAGGAGTTATTGTTGGAGTAGAAAATCTCCCTGGCAAGAGCAGCTGGCAGCAGATGCAGGGGTAGTGTTGATGGGTTCTGGGTGAAGCTGCCGTCGCTGCTGCAGGTGCAGTGGGGCACCTGGTGGACGCTGAGTCTGGGTTGTTGAGGGAGAACGGTGAAGAATGAGCATAGTTTGTTCTGGTTCTGGCTTCACTTAGCACATTTGAGACTCTGCTTTGTATTTGTCGGGGTGGGGTGGAGAACAACAAAAAAAATCTTTTTAATTATGATTGTAATTTGATCTGTTCTAATTTGAAATACTATTATTGAATTTTAAAGGATGTCATTCAGGCAATTAAGGAAACAGCATTTGTTACATCAGAGTATCCGGTCATTCTTTCATTTGAAAATCACTGCAGGTATATATTTCCCATTTTAATTTATTTTTTTTTTAATAGTGTGATGTATGAGAGAGATGGTACAGCTCAAACCTCAAACAGACTATAATTTGAGTACACTTGAAAACTGTGTAGGGATATGCAGGTATACTGAATGTCACTTGGAAGAGGCTATACTTTAATATACTTGTCAATCTTTATCTAGCATAATAATGGCAATATTTTTATCTGTGGTAAAGCTGTGAAATATATTTGGATGTTCCATTAGTTGTATGGGATTCAGTTAATCTACTTTTTTGGTCTTAACCAAATTGATCTATGTCAGATAATAGGCTTTTATTGACAGTTTAATTACAGTAAAGTAATACTACTCAGTTGAGAGAAAGCGGGCAGTATATTATTTGGGATATCTACATTACTGAATATTATTCTGTTGTGCTGAGTAATAGTCATTTCTTTTTGGTATTAAAAAATTAACCAACATCACCTTTTCCAGCAAATATCAACAGTACAAGATGTCAAAATACTGTGAAGATCTTTTTGGTGATCTCCTGTTGAAGCAGCCTCTAGAAACACATCCAGTACGTTATGGTCTGCCAGTCTTCCTATTTTTTTTATATTAGCTATATTTAACAGAGATGATAAACTGGAATCATATCAGCTATAGTGCTGTTCGCTGCCAGTCCTGTGCTTTCAAAAATGACTAGTGATTTTGGGTGTCTTACGCTTTTTGGTACAAACTTGTCCTTATCTGATTTGTTTAATCTCTTCTGTACAGGGCTCTGGCGAGCAGCCTGGGGAAATCCATCCCCTTGATGTGTGACGTAATATCAGCACCTACACAAAATACACCACATACATTGTATTTGCAGATCATACATAACTCTGAAATTACCAGTCACTGTTGAAAACCAATTAATTGTAAATTGCATGGTCTCAGCTGAGGAAAACCTCTTCTTTCAGCTGCACTTTGCATGCTTCATGCTCCAGATGAGGTCCTGCAGTGTAGGTGGCCCCCACTACTGCATTAAGAATTAAATTAAGCACGAAGAGTTCCCTGCAGTTTCATTTGGACTATCGAGTGCACTGTAATCTGCATGCACTTCACTCTCCTGTGTGGCAGGAGATAATAACAGCCACTCCTCCACAAACACAATATTTGAGACTTTAATAGCTTGTTAACCCAGTGCTTGCAGCTGCTCCTCCAGGCCTTCCTTACTCTCCCGAGCAATGTGCTCGCTGTCTACCAGCAGCCACCCAAACCATGCAGAGGCTCTTTAGCGCGATGGGGGGACCATGGCAAAGAGGAGCCTGCCGTACCTTTCAGCGCCTGGCCATCTGACCCCTGCAAAGGGGCCTCCTGGTGTTATCCTCTCTCGGGCTGTGCTTTTCTTGGCAGGGACAGGAACGCGCATGGCTTGGTGAAGCAGGTTGTTGCCCTGAAAAGTGCATCCCAGAGAACTACACCTGTAGCGTGTGTAGCACCTTGCCACATTCCTTACAAAAGCAGCTTTCAGGGAAGCCTAAAATAGAGCTGGCCAAAGGCTGCCATGCGGCTACTTCAGGGCGCAGAATTAAGCGTCAGCTGCCTGTGCTCTGTAGCACTACTGAGCCTTCTGCTTTTTGTGTCCTTTCCTCCTCATGGGTGAATTCAGTCCCCAGCTGCTCACAAAGCAGATGTTGCAGAGAAGGCAGAAGGAACTTGAAACGTGTATTTTACGAGTGCTTGGTTTCTGATACCTCGACTGACTGAGGAGGGCAGAGTTAAGAGAGACGGGGCACTGTCTGAAGCAGATTCGGTTTTAAGTAAAAGCAAATATTTTTCCAAATGGGCATCCAGCTGTGCCCTGGGCCTGGGGATGCAGGCAGACTGGCATCCTGGGAGCCTGGAGATAAATGGGCTCTGCGGCACTGACATCTAGTGGAACTACAAGCCAAGCGCTCTCAGAAACAGTTGTGTTTTCTTTTCATCCAGCATACTGAAACTCCCATGACTGAGCTAGCCTGGTGGTTGCGGATAATCGTGACCCTCCTGCAAGGAGGCTTGCACCCATTCTTGTGAGGTTGGGTTGATTTGGTTGTTGGGTTTTTTTTCTGGCTGGTTATTTGTCACCTCTGCTGCCTTTATTTGGTTTCAAGTCGGGGTGATATTTTCTCTTGTTTCTTCATCTAGAATGCTGCATAGCTCAGAGTTGGATTTAAAGATAAGGATAGCTGAATATTTATTACAAGAATTTTTTCTAGTCCTGGAAATACTTTCTTCTTCTGTGTCACTTATGGTTCACTGGAAACCACAGTGTATTTATACCAGCAACTCCCTGCATAATATTCTTAGCAAGCCTGAGTTGGGGAGGGTACTGATTACCATACGCAAATCTCTGTTTCTTAGCCTCAATGGTGTGATGGGGCTTAAATCAGAGGATTTTGTACTTTTTCTCTTTTCTCAATAATACATTTTCTCCCCCAAACCGGAACAAACCTTTTAGTAGTACTTCCTTGTGGATGTGAAACTTGCCATTTGCCTTTCACAAATACTAAAGACGTGACCCTATAGCCCTGCTGGCACAAATAGTCCTCGTTACCTAGCTAAAGACTGGGTAGTTTTCCATTCACCAGTGCCAGCCCATTTCTAGTCTGTAAGTATGTGTGGGCCGCCACACTTGTGTTATTACAGCTTGAAGGGACCATAAAAGGTGACTTATTTAGAGATCAAATGATAACGGGCTAAATTGTGACTTGGACTGTGTGAGAGAGGGAAAGTAGGAAGTCCTCTGATGAAGAGTTGCAGGTGACATCCATGTCCACTGCAGGAGAGAGGGGGAGACCTTTTGACCAGTGCAGCTGAGGATGGCGTAGGCTGGAGACCAATGTGCAGGCTTCAGCCAGCAACATTTACCTGAGCACAGCTTTCCCATGGGATAGGAAAGAAGCAGAGGAGACAATATAACTGCAGTCACACTACCTCCCAGGGCTGTGCCTGAGGTGGCACTGCTTGTTCACTGCCCTGTACCGTCGCTGGCCTAAAGTCAAAATCCCAAACAAGGACACACAAAAGCTATTATTAAGCCTTTTCTTTAAATTATTTTACAGCTTGATCCAGGCAAAGCCTTACCTTCTCCTAATGACCTCAAAAGAAAGATTCTCATAAAGAATAAAAGGCTGAAACCTGAAGTAGAAAAAAGTAAGTAAAGCTTGTCAAGTATTAAATGAAACAAAAGTCCAGATAGGTACAAATAGACTGTGTTACTGAATTTTCCAAATTGCTTGTACTTTAGTGTTGGCAGAAAATGAATTATATGTAAATGATATTTTGTTTGCCCTGGTGTTTCGTATGAGTGCCAGAGTCTAGGCCTTGATATCAGCGTGGAGCTTAGGCATAGATAGCCCTAGAAATATAATCCGGGGACTTTTATCAGATTGCTGGTTGAGCTAAAATATAACGCAGATAGAATCTCTTGTAAATTCTGCCTACACTGGTGTGTTTGCATTGCTGAGTTTTACTAGGATAAGCATAAAATAAAATGGAATTTCAAATTGCTCTCCTTGCTGTTGTTGCCACTTCTGATATTTATCTTTCAGTAATAATAATGTTGCTGTGTTGGTTTACGGTATGGCTATAGTGATAAACCCTGGTCCTTCTCCGTTCAAAGACAAGCATGCAGACCTTCCACTGCCTTCAGTCATACATGATTGTGTTCATACTGTCTAACTGAAATCCACGTGGAAAAACAATTCAAAAATTCAAGTCCTTTGCCTCCATTTTCATAGATCAAGCACCAAAGAGATAGCTGTCTGTTTATTCTTTGAAGAAGTGATATGCTTGCTCCAAAAACCTTTGACTTCTGTGGAAATATTTTTCATAGCTTTGGGGAGCTTTGGATACAGCCCTTACTGACCACTCTTCAGGTCTGATAACTGAGGATGTCTAATGATACTCTTACTCCATAAAATTTTATTGCTCACTGAAAACTTAGAGGACCCTTTTAATAAAAGTAGCTCTCAGGATCAGAGAATAATTTATGATTGTTCTCATGGATTTCTTTGTTCTACACATGTTCGTGTCGTGACTAATTTATTTTTATTTTTCTTACTAACAGAACAGCTTGATGCTCTGAAAAAGATGATGGAGGCTGGGGAAACTGCTGCTCCTGTAAATATCCTGGAGGATGATAATGAAGAAGAAATAGAAAGTGGTGAGGAATTCATAGAGAAGGGCTCTCAAACATTGCTTGTGGTAAATCAGTGGGCCAGCATGAGTGGCTAGGATACACGTTACCCTCGTGCCCATGGTCTGTGGCAGCAGCAGTAAGTCTGGGCTCAGTGGAGGACCATTTATGCAGACCTCCAGCCTTACCCTCTCATCTCAGATACATAGCACAGCTGCTTCTGGCTCTGTGGCAGGAATGTGAGCTCAGTTGGTGGTACTAGTGGTAATTTTAACTTCTACTTACTGTTCAAAAGTCATATTGGAGCAGCAACCAAGTCAGATTTTCACTGTGTGTCTGTGAGAGTGGGAAGCTGTGATCTTTGCTTTGAAAACAGATTTTGTCACTATTTTTAATACTTGTGTCAACATCAGATTGGATTGTTGCATTATGTTTTATAAGGATAAAATGAGGGATAGGATTTTTCTTGCCAAACTGCAGGTATCTTCAGTATAAACATCTAGATCTGAGCCAGTGATGTGGAATGTGTTTATGGCCAACAGAGAAAAACAGACGTAACTAGGGTGTGATTCACCTTGTTTGTTTTAAATGTCCACCTTCAGAAGGGGTAAATCATGCATTGCCTGCAAGTGTCTGTACCAAGGTACTGGCCTGTGACCCCTGTCATACTGAACAGCCCAGCTTTAGCTTTACCCCTTGTGCCTCTCCTTAATTTTTTTTTTTTAATTGTATTTTTTTTTAACTAGCACAAAGCCACTGCTGTTGCAGTCAAGAGGCTCAAATAAGTTTTTTCTAAAATTATTGTTTAAATCCATATGAATAACAGTTTTGTGTTTTTGTAAGAGGCCTTTTAACTTCTTTGAGTAGACTAGGTTCTAATGGAAAATCACTGTAAAAGCAAATAAAAATCATTCTCTATACTAGGGGCACATAAGGAGCCTCTAACAATGCACGTGAGAAGCCTGGACACCAGCAACTTTTTACATCCTTTCTTAAAGAACTCTGTCTTCATATCTCGTTAGTTCCCCAAGCCTCTTGGGGTTTTTTTTCTTTTTTACACTTTTGCTAAGCGAATTACTGATTCCTTCAAAAATACAACAGATAACGTTTCTGTTACTAACCATGTCAAAGCTGTAGGAATCTCAGGCCTTTAGCTGCAATTACTACTAATGCTTGGAAATCCAATACCCTGGATGTAATTTCTGTTTTTAAAAAAGGCCAAAACCATACCTGTGTTTTCAACGGTCATTTGTTTCATGTCTCACACAAAACCAGTAGTTCCTTTTTCGTTTCTGTGCAGCTGACCAGGAAGAAGAAGCTCATCCAGAGTACAAATTTGGAAGTGACCTTACTGTAGACGATTACAGTCAAAAAGAAGCTGTTGCCATCAGTGTCAAAAAGGTGGGATTACTTCTTATACATATTTCTTTGGAAGCTTTTCATGGAGGTGGGTGTAAAAGACACTCTGTTCTGTGGAAGCATCACAGCACCTATTGTCAGAAGAGTCAAACCCTAGATCTTCACCAGATTCCTAGCCTTTAGGTTGACGAGAAGACAAAATTTTGTAGCCAAAAATGTTCTCTGCTTGTTCATGCAGAATGCTCATTGAGGAAACAGAATTGGTATGTAGGAAAACAGTCTACAAGTGGAGGATTTGATCAAAAATACTAATTAAAGGCAGCAAGCAGTTTCCTGCTCCTATTTTTTTTTGTAACTTTGCATCCCAATTGCAGAGCCCTAATACGAGGTGGATTATCAACTTCCTTGCTCAACAATGGTTTTTGTAAGGCTGCATCCTGTGTCTTCATTACAGGGGTTTTCTGGGTTAATTTTTATTGTTAATTCCTAGGGTAGGCTCCACCTCTGGCAATGAAGGCAAAATAGGACAGTCATTCCCCAGTGGGGTGGTCTGGCAGTGGGGCTGTAGCAGAGAGCTAGCTGGCAGGCAGGGTGGGAGTCCCCTTTATTCCACTAGTATATGGTTTAGTACAGTTTATCAGTCTGTGCTCAGCAACTTGAATATTACTTGACAGCAATTGGATACAGAATATTGGAATTCAAAACTAAGCCTGCTCTGGCACTGAAGGCGTTATTGCTGCTTGCTACAGAAAAACAAAACCACATGTGAGCGCTGAGTTTCCTTATCAGAAGCATTTTGGCTACTTCTTCTCTCCTGCCTGGCTACCTTTAGATCTTACCCCAGACAGAAGTATAGGTATGGAAAATCTCTCATAGCACAGATTGCCCTTGGCAGTATGTCTCTAGCAGTATCACCGAGACATCAGACCTGCCTTCTTGGTATCTCTTCAAGTTAACATCTTTGCTTCTTCAGGACTTTTACAAATCCTCCCACTGAATTATTGTTTAACTTCTTTGCTCTAGGGCTGGTTTTACTTAGTAAGTTAGCTGGTCCTCAACTACCTGNTTTTTTTTTTTTTTTAGATCAGTCACTCATCCTCAGCATAAGCCCTTGGGTAACTTCTCTGCTTCTTTGCTGATCAGTGACTTATTCGTTAGGAATGGACATTCAGTGCCAAGTCAACATTTATCTGTCTGAGATTCTCAGTAGTGGCAGCTTGTAATTGAAGACAGACAGCAGAGTGTCCCATTGCAAGTGACATCTTGAGATAGGCCTTTTCCAAATGTGGACATTTAAAGCACACTTTACAGCAGTCTTAACCCTTAAGTTTTCAGAGCGGGGACCGTTTGCATATCCAGATCAGATGATGTTTTGTGCAGTCTGGGTGTGTCATTCTTTCATTCTTCTCTGAAACTTCCTGTCCCTGGCATCTAATGATAGCACTAGTTTGGGCTCAACTGTCTGGCATCCTTCCTCCTATGCTCATTGCTAGCCAGCTGTTGAATTTCATATCTTGTATACCCAGATTTGAAAGAAAGGCAAATTTTTTCAAGTGTATGGGACATGTGAGTCACACAGGAAGGGTATACTTACTTCTAAATGCAATAACTTTTTGAGGATTGATGATTTTTTTTTTTCTTACTGTGAGTGTCTCATATTGCTTTTTCTTTGGTAATGTATGTATATTTTTTTCCCTTAGGCTGTTGAAGATTCTGAGCAAGAAAACAATAAAAAGGTGACACATAGGATGTTATATAGTTTGTTTTATTGCTTTACATATAACATACTTATTACTTACCATGCATTCTTAGTGGTTTAACAATTTTATGCAGTTTCACTGCACCTATAGAGTGTTTTTGAAAGACAGGAGTGCAAGACTTCTGCTTCCTTAGAAGTGTCTGATCTCAGTCTCCAATGAGATGCACTGGGAAACAGCAGTTCTTTGAATGGTGTTGAGATGTATCATCCCTGCTTCTTTTGTTTTCCTCTTCCTTTACCCTGACTGCACTTTGTTTTCCTCTCTCTTTTTCCTCCTTTTGCATTCCCTTGGGACTTCTACATTTATCTTCTCCCAGGAATCCCTTCTGTAAGACTCTTCCCGCCTCCTTCCACTCTTCTCTTTCCTTCTCTTCTCTCATTAAAGCTGCTCCTGTTCCTAACCACTCTTTGTTTTAGTCTATGTTGTTTTCTAAGTGGTTTCTGCTTCTTTTCTTGAGGGGTGGGGAGGTGTAAATAACCTAGAGAGACAACTTTTCCCCATTGTTTTCTCTAGCCTCTAAAAGGGTCATGTGCCATTGTAAACATTCCTTCGTTCCCTAGGCTTTACAAAACATTCCATCCTTATTCCTTTCTAATTCATAGTTTTAAAGTTGTGAACACTGCAAAGAGTATAGCCCGTTTGCTCTAAAAATTATGGGTCTGCAAGTAAATAAGATAAAATCAATGATGAGTAGATTGTCTTAGAACATTGCCTTAGAGCTAGTGTGTCAGTCCTACAGCTGTAGTCTGCAGGGTGCTATTGCCTTGGCCCTAAGGCATGCATAATCCAAGGCTTGCCTAATCCCCTTTGACTTCCTTTTTACTGTGATTCATTACTTAAACATTTAGGGATGAAGATAGTAAAATATGATCTTATGTTATTGCTCAGCAATTCTGAGCAGTCGGCAGAAGGCACATTGAAGGAACCTGGTTTTTAGAAGGTGGGTGGTCAGTTCTTCCTGAATTCTTGACCTTCCAAAAATGAAGACACTGAAAAGGACTAGGTCCTTTGAAGAAATTTGGCCTTTATTTGATCTAAACAAATCTTAACAAATATGGAGCTGGTAACAAAAAAAATGCCTGTATTCTACTAATAAAGAGATGTACCATTTGGCATATTGAGGGAACAGACCTGTGAATCTTCAATATGCAGATTCCTGAAAAGCAGTGGGTTGAGCCCTGGTGATCAGCATTAAAATTTCATGGGCCACTGGAAGTTTACTTCAGTCTAAAACGCACATAAAACCACCTACGTGCACCTGGGCTCATTCTGAGAATTCTATGCACTCAGAAAATGATGTTCCTTGCGACTCTATCAGGGCATAAAGTGTTTCACTTCACATGGAATTCATTGTTTGAAATGTGTCCACGCTCTATGGCAGGTAGAGAGGTACATACCCGTAATACTGGCAAGTAGTTCAATGTTTCCATTACTCTCCCATCCCCTGAGTAAATGAGTTGCAGTAGTGTAGGTACTGTGACCCCCATTCTTCCATGCTTTAATGCTGTTAGGCACGCTGAGGCTTACTGCCCCAGAAAGGGCTTTGCAACGCTTGCTGCTATTTGCTGTTTCCTGATACAACAGCGGAGGAGAACTTTCTGACAAACGTGGGTTGCATTCTGAAAATAAAAAGTGGTACTGTGAGAATTTTTGAATATACTTAGTAATTCCTTGCAGAAATTCACTGTCAGCCCGCAGTTGGTTAAATTTTTTGGTAACTGGTTCATTTGTAGGAGAACAAGAAAAAAGTTCAGGGGAAAAATGCCATGAACAGTAAGCCTTGCGGAGTTTGCTTAGATTAACAGAGGTCTTTCTTTTTCTTTCCTTTCTTTTAGTGAAAAGAACATGTTTAAAGCTGGTTTAGGGAAAGTAAAAAGTTGGACAGGTAGATCCACATTAGAAGCGCTTCCTGTTAGTGGGTTTTTATCAGATGAGATACTTGTAGAAAACTTTGGAAGTTCTGTTGTAAATGTAGTGCATCTTTTTTGTGAATGATGGATTTAGAGTTTTTTATAATTTTATGGGGCCAGGAATATGAGCTTGGTGCTGTGTCTCTTGTTGGTCTTGTGACATCTGTTTGTCCAATGAAGGTTGTAATCCCTATATTTTGGGTTGCTTTTAGTAGTAAACATTAGCAACTGAACCTATTGGTGTTTTGATGTTGAGAAAGTTCTACCCAGTACCAAGTGTGCATTACTCCACCGCAGTTGCTGTGAGAAAATGTATTAAAATGCAATTCTTAGGAATTTATTTGGCAAAGATAGATCATTATCTCCCACCATTGTTCAGTCTGTTATAATATTTATCTTTTATCCCAGAGTTATCCTACTAACATCATGTAATATTTATGCACTGTTTAGGAGCTTTTCTATCATCAGTCCTCTTGCATGCGTCCTGTAACATTGAGAGTGTCTGGTGCCTGTGTCAGTAAGAAAACAAATCCCAATTTGTGACATTAAATTTCCACTTTTCTTGGTTTAAATTGTGCTTTCTTTAACTTTCTGCAGATTTGGGTATAATTTTGTATCACATTTGAAAATTCCAACGATGGTGTGTGCACACACAGGTAGTGATTATTCTTTTTAATGTGTTTTCAGGGTTTAGTAACTGTTGAAGATGAACAAGCGTGGATGGCATCTTACAAATATGTAGGTGCCACAACCAATATACATCCATATTTATCAACAATGGTCAACTATGCTCAACCTGTAAAATTTCAAGGTTTCGATGTAGCAGAAGGTAACATAAAAGGTTGAATGAAATAAAAGTATTTGTCTGCTTATTCTAGGTAGTTCTTTAATCTCTACATTTACTGAGTTTAGAAATGGCATGAGACTTTCATAGTTTAATGACCATCATCAGCATATTTTTAGACCTCTGTTTCCTTGAGCGTAAAGTTAGCATGTTATTCCATTGGTCATCCACACGGAGTCACTAAATTACTGGGAGAATGTGAAGCTGTTAAAGATGATTATATTCTAGAGACCTTTCCACCTAAACTGCTTTTTTCAGTTCGTCTTTCTGTAAGGTAAGGTGTGTGTGATTGTCACAGTGGTCAGCGGTTAGCTGATGCTTTCATCTTGCACACTAGATGATTTGTCATGTTGTTTTGCCTTATCTAGCCACACGACACAGGCTCTGAATATCAATATTATCCTAAACAAAAAATGAAAGTTTTGTTGATTGCCCAGGAAGTGAAAGAAAAAGGCAAGTCAGAAATATTATGAAATATCTCTTCAGCGTAATTTGATTCTATGAGTGACAGATAAAGGGGAAACAGACCGGAATTTGCTGTATCCTGCTATTACATATAGTGCATGATTTTTAATTTTGATTTGTCATTACACAATTTTTTTAAAATGTCTTTGTCTTTTCTTTCTAGAACGTAATATTCATCATAATATGTCCTCTTTCAATGAATCAGTCGGACTAGGGTATTTGAAGACCCATGCCATTGAGTTTGTGAAGTATCCTTTCGCCTCCTCATACCACTTCTCTACTAATGCTACAAATAAACAAATGTACCTTTCTAGATTTATAGTGTTCCACGTCTGTAAAGGAAAAGGGAAAGTAGCTCATAGGATGAGAAATAGTAATATTAATGTAAGAAATATTGAAGATACCAGGATATGACTATACATTTCTATGATGCTTTTATTTCATTTGCCTTGATGAATTACACAGTTATAATAAACGACAAATGAGTCGGATATACCCAAAGGGAGGCCGAGTGGATTCCAGTAATTACATGCCTCAAATTTTCTGGAACGCTGGCTGCCAGATGGTCTCGCTGAACTATCAGACCCCAGGTAGGCAGCAACGACCAGTGAACCTCAGTCCTAAAGAATGGCTTGGGCAGGAACTCTCAAACAGATGCCATGGGTTTGCTTCTGGCATTTTTTGAGGAAACAGACATATGGCTAAATAATACAGTGGGGTGGAATTACGGAAGCGTAAGAAAAGGAGCAATAAAAAAAGCCATACATAGAAGGAAAATTCAGTCCCCTTTCATGGAAAAATAATAGAGTACTGTAACTTCTCACATAAATGATAATGTTTTATTAATAAAAGGTATTAATTAACAGGGAAAACACTGTTTTCACAAAGCACAGCCTTGGGCACAGTTAGGTGCGAGTAAAGATGAAGGAGTGTACAAATTAAGATGGCAAAAACGGAATGACTGTGTGCCAAATGCATTTCTGGACCAGTTATTGTGAAGTGTTAGAGAGTCATGTGTTCAGCATCCGAGAATGGGGTCTGAGATCCCAGCTGAGAGAATGATGCCAGGGAATGTAAATGCCTCTCCACAACATAAATTTAGACATGTGTTGTTCCTCTTCAGTGAAGGTNGGGGTGTTGTTGTTTTGTTTATTTTAAATTAATCTAGGAATGTCTTCAATCATGTACATAATAGAGCAGTTTTTTCTATTTTCTTTCTCTAGCCGCGATAGTGCTTTCATGCTCGCTTGGGTTTTTTTGTGGTTCTCCCCTGAACGGTGTCTTTGGTACTGCAGACACTCCTAATGATCATAGCTGTCCTGCAAAGCTTTGCACTGATTTCACTTGCTGACGAAGCAAGAAAGAGCTGTACCGGAGAACACTGTTTGTAAAGCACTCCCCTGGGCACGGTGCGGAGGTTGGAGCAGATACACAAGCTTCACTCTGCTCGCCACACTGCCTCTGCCCCCTGCATCTCATTCTCAGACCCTTTATACTGCAAAATAAGAGTGGTAATTGTCTAATTGGAAGTGAGCAGCTTTCCTGTATTAGTCTTCTATGATCCAACTGTGCTGGCAGGCTGAAGAACAATTGAGGAAATACAAGTGACAGCTGCCCAGTAAAGCAAACAATAACTGATATGAGCATATGAGAATCTTGTCTTTTGTGTAGCAGAGAACGTATTTTGTAGGTAGAGTCTGTTGGGCAAGAGAATACCTCTGTTATCACTAAACAAGGATGTTGTATTCTAGTGTAATTGGAAACCTGCAGGAAAACGTTTCATTTTTTACAAAGTTTGGGAGAGGGTTGGATGGGAGGGGGTTTATTATCTGTTTACTATTTGTCCTTACATACAAGTGCCATAAATAATGCATTGAATAAAACTCAGATGCTTCAAATGTTGAAACTAGGCAATGCTGCTGGGATCTTTGTGATTTCTTTTAGTGGTATTTTATTCAATTAAGCCTGTAGAAGACCAGTGTGATATTCATCTCACCTTCTTTAAGCCATCAGGATACAGACAGCTTCATTGGATGTAGTTGTCTGTGGTCATTGTAGAGAAACACATACTTCTAGGATGTCTCATCTAGTATATTTTATAAGTTTGCCTTAGACTGAGATTAACTGCACTGTTAAAGTGCCTGTAACCCTGTGTTATTCAAAGTGATTGTAGATCACTAGCAGAAATTGAGACATCTATACTGTAGGTAGAAAAGTTAGGTGATGGAAATTCCATCCCAGGCACTTAACGTGACCACAGCCTGATGCTTCTCTGCCTACTGTGTGCGTTTCAGTTCGGGGAGAGACTATTTTCTAAGCACAGCACAGACTTCAGCTTGGTTGATAAAGCTGTTCCTACCGTGAAGAAATCTGAAGTTTTCGTACTGCTTCCTTTTATTTCTTAAATGTTTGTGTTGTATATGCATTAAATTTCATTTTTGTTTAAACTGGTAATTCTGAACAAACAGTTATATTTTCTAAAAAGGATTGTTCATTATCTGCTTTTTCAGAAGGAAAGAGTAATTTTTTTTCACTCTTGACAGATTTAGCAATGCAGTTGAATCAAGGAAAATTTGAATATAATGGATCATGCGGGTGAGTGATATGATTTAAACTGTTGTCACTGTGTATTGGAATTCTTTACTATGTTTTTAATAAAATTTTATCACAATTAATTATGTGTTACAAAATAAAAATGGGATGCTAGGTGAAGAGTAGAAATTAGCAGAATTCAGGGAGAATTATCCCCTGCAAGGAAGTACTCTGATGAATAATGTTTTTTAATTAAGACCAGATTTTAAAGGTGAGATAAAAGAGGCTTTGTGTGCAAATTATGAAGAAGATCATGAGTGCCACACACACACAGCTATTTAAATATATCTTCAGCTTCTGTTCTCCATCTTTCTTTGAAGATATGCCTCAGAAGGGAAATTCATTGAATGGTTCACAGAATTGCCAAATTTACTTGGACAAGTTGAGTCTTAATACTAACAGCACATTTTTTTAATCTGTGTACTTTAGTTGGAGAGCAGATTTCACAGAGAATACTGACGTGTTTCGTCTCTCCAAGTTCCTGCTCATGACTTTTGCATGAAAAATGATGTGATGCTCAAGTGATGTTGATAGATTTTTCTCAAACGTTGAGAAATCCTTAATAGGATAGGCTGATCATTAGCATCAAGAGAAAGGAGAAGTTTGATGAATTACAGGAATGACAGTCCGGAAACACATTAAAAGCTGCAAACTCATCCTGGGAAGAAACAACTCTTTTACTAATGCAAGTCTTATTTAGAAAGGAAGTCTGAGTAAATGAAGCTCAGGAAAGTTCCTCATCTGCAGAATGGGCAACATAGTGCTTTGCCACTCCATGCCTTTATTTCAGTTGTGACCCCTCTGTTGGGTTTGGTGCAGGTGCAGTCTCTGGTCATTTCAGTCAGAATAACAGAAATAGAAGAAAGNTTTTTTTTTTTTTTATGGCAGAGTATGATTCCTTTCTTGTTGGGCCCACAAGCCAAGCCTAGTTAAAAGAGCAGGTGTGCATTATTGCCAAATGCTCATTATCAACTAAATGACTTGATTCTTCTGTCAGTCTTCTGGTATTACAGTAAGACAGTGGTATATTTTTCTGTGCGTTATAAATGTGGTGCCATTTCAGTCACAGAAAACACGCAGGGCAACAAAAATTTAAAACAAAAAATGCATTTCCTTCTGTCTGTACTCCTTTTTTCTCTGATTTACAGTTTTCATCCTGGTGAAACAAGAATTGAGTCAGTGGCTTCAGCATTTTTTATTTCAGCAGGCGTGAAGCAGAGGCTAAAGATGTTTCTGATAGTTCTCTTCTGCCCATAAACCACTTTAAATTAATAAAATATTACGAAATCACATACATTTATAGTGTAAGAAAAATGAGGAATATTACTTTCCTAAGCAGAAGCCACGTTATGAAACAATGGGAGAAAACATTGACATTCTTTCCATTGGAATTTTTCTAAATCCTGTCTAGGCCTTTATAACATTGTGTACCAGTGATTCACTAAAGAGACTAAAGCTGGAAAAAATATCATCTTCTAGCAGCTGTTGTCTGTCAGGGCTGCAAAATTAGCAAGATGACCCCGGTTACGCATTTTCTTCCACCAGTGGAAGAGAACCATCGTCATGTGTAGCATAGCATTTCTGGGATCAACTATTTCATTTTGATGGCAAAATCCTTGGATTTTGATTCATCAGAGCACGTATTGGCTTCATTGATATGTTGATCCAGTGTATAGTCCTCAGGGATGTGTTGTAAGTGTTATTATGGTACTACCTTTCATGCTACTATAATTAACAATCTGTTAGCACTGACATTATCAGCTGTTTCCCCCAAGGTTTTATAACCGAGATGAAAAAATTAGCTTCCAGCTGAAATTCATTGTATGAGTCTTGACTCTGGAACTGCTTCATTTAAAAAAATAAAATTGAATAATCCCTCTGTGTTTTTCCAAAGTGTTAAAGAATTAAAACAAATGAGAGCGTCTACTTTGTATTGTACGATAACTCGCTGCGTTTTTAAAATGTATTGTTGAATTATTTTGCAATGTCTTTGTTTATTCTACATGAATTTTCATCTTGAAATCCAGGGTTGGTTTCATCTCTCAGTATCGGGTAATTCAAAATTAAGATTAACATTTATCTGTGTTCTAGACAGCCGTAATATTTCCATTTACTTCCTTACACTTGCAGCTAGAATGATAGGCTGTATTTTGCAGTGCTGTAGGAGACTTCATTGTTTAAAGCTAGGACATCCATTATATTTGTATTTAGTACAATTTTAATTTCTACACAACAATAATTTTCTTCTTCTTTTTCTTGAAATAAGGTATCTACTTAAACCAGATTTCATGCGACGACCAGATCGAACATTTGACCCTTTCTCTGAAACTCCTGTAGATGGTGTAATTGCTGCAACATGTTCTGTACAGGTAAAACGGCAGTAGACAAACTTCTGTCATCTTATCGCATCCAAAATCACGTTTAAATGTTGACAGAAATAGCATATCTACAGGAAATGTGTTTAGATTGCGTGGATTTCATCAAATTCCTTCCTTTTTTTTTTTATTGCTGGCTAAGGCATCTATATTTACTTGATCTGAGTGGAACATCGTAGAATTAGAAATGGTTTGTTATTACACGTTATCACTGAATTTTAAACACCCTTGTGCTCTTTTTGAATTACATCAGCCCACACAAATGAATAAATGAGTGAAGTTCATTTCTGTGGACAGTATGAAATTATACAAACAGCACTTGTCACCATAGAGGAAGGAGGAATATGGGCACACGTGGATGCGGTGTTTTCAAAGTAAGCAGAGAAAAACGGTTCATGTGATGACGTCCTTACTTCGGAGTTATCTAGGTGTAACAAAGTCACTAAAATTGCTGTTGTAATTCTAAAGCATGGTTATCTATCACATTTTGGAAGGAGGCTGACAACTGTAAAATCTATTTTGTGACTTGACACTCTACTCTCTTTGCTCAAATAGCCTCTCCGCAGCTTAACAAAAGGCTTCAACTTTCAGTTATCGCTTTCTATGTGCAGCATGGAAATGTAAAACTCTCTCCAACCAAGGGTTCATTGTGCATTCTAGACGTTTAACTAAGTTTCATTTGAACCTCCAGAAGAACAAAAACCTTTTTGTTATTTTTTCTTTTCTTTGATGTTAATGATAGTACAATCCCTCCAAGAAGGAAGTTGGATCTCGTGGTGAGAACATAAGTTCTAAATATCACAAGAGAGAGTTCTTAGATCACATATTTTGCCACTTCCTCTTCTTCTGTGACTAAAATTAGTATAAAATTACGTGTAAATTCTATTATTAAGGAGTTGAGTGGACTGAAGCCAGTGATGGTACCCCTCAGCCACTTAACTTTTCAGATTGTTCCCTGGAAGAATGTTAGATCACGAAAAGAAGAGGACTCAAAATGAGCTTAGGTTTGTGAAATCGTGTTTCAGTTTTTTTTCTTCCCTCCTTGATCATAGGAATGAAAACATTAGCTGTATTTTTAAGTACTGGATCATCTTGATGGAATAAAAATTTTCCCTGGAGTAATCACCTGCTGTGGCTAGATTAATCTTGACTTGGAGTAAAATTGCAACAAATCTTCATATACATAACAATATAGAGGAGTCGTGTGGGTTTATTGTTTGCTTTTAAGCATCCTACACTTCCCAGACACATAATACGGCGTTAGACTGATGTGATTACTTCAAAACCTTTGCCTAAGTGAAGGCAGAGCAATAGCTTCCTTTCACCTCTTTGTAGTCAAGATGTATAATGGATGACAGCGGTTCTGAACAGAAAGTTTAAAGTTGCAGAATAGCAGTGCCCAATTCTGTTTGTTTCATTCAGTGTTTTTCGATAATATAGTGAACGCGTCTGTGAGACATGGGCTAATTGGGCTGATTGACTTACAACTGTTAATACCATAGCACAATGAGCACAGTCATTTCGAATTAAGGATATATTTAAGGTCTTATCACAAAAGCTTTTCTAAAGAAACGCAATTTTAGCACTAAATATACCATTTTCATATGATTAAATAAATGTATCTGTTCTCCATAAAGCATTTTTCAGACCGCTGTCAATAAAAAAAATACCAGTATTTCTGGTATTCATAAAATGCTATGTACTATGTATTGCTTTTCCTTACTGCTCTGTTACTATGTTGCAGGTAATATCTGGTCAGTTCTTATCAGACAAAAAAATCGGTACGTATGTAGAAGTGGATATGTATGGTTTACCCACGGACACGATACGTAAAGAATTTCGAACGCGCATGGTGATGAACAATGGTCTGAACCCTGTTTACAATGAAGAATCATTTGTATTTCGAAAGGTAGGATACTTGGAAAGCACGGTTTGTGGTTGCCTGCCCTTTTGCACATGAGCATCCTTGCTCACTTGAGCCACCCCTCCCTGCTTCAGTCTGACTGCTCACATGAATAAGTACTGCTCCCATGAAAAAGAGCTTGTAGGCTTCCTGTTTACTACAGTAAACAATCTAACGCTGAAATAAGCTTTCAAGAGGTTGTTTAGGGTTTTTTTTTTTTTATTTTGCTTTGGTTTATTTTTGTAATGGATAACCTCTGTAGCTGTCACATGATTATTTTTTTTGTTTGTTTCTGTTTGGCTTTTCCCTCCCCTTTGCTTCCTCCTGCCACTTGGAGGTAGCCACCTCCTCCGTGGCCATGCCTGTGTTCAAGGTATGCAGTCTGCTCAGAATGAGCCCCCGCTGGTGGACACCATCATTCCTTGGAGATTTCTTCTTCCCTGCCCTGGCAGTGGCTGCTATCTTGCACTGTTCCTTCAGCCCAGAGGGCAGGTGAGATGCTGCATCCAAAGCTAAGGTCAATGTTATTACATGGAAAAGTTGGAAGGGTGCTGTGTGCCTCAGATGTGTTGCCAGCTCCCTCCTTCAGTAGTCCATGTGCATCATGTACCTTTTTCTTTTTTTCTTTTTTTTTTTTTTTAATAACAAAAGAAAAACAAACCTTTTTTTCTTGGTATGGGGGATTTAAAGAGAGAGATCAGTTGTCCGTGTTCAGTTTTTATCTCTCAGTCTTTATATATATATGATACACATTTTTTTTTTAATTTTTCCGTCGGCTGGAGTTTCATCCAGACTACATGTGTTAGCAGTGCTGTCTTTGGTAACGTCTGTTTTGCTTACACCTGTTTTGTTGTCATGCAAAATTGTTGCTCTTTTATTCCCAAGTGAAAGACCTTGCCAAGTGGTGATAAAACTTCACACTTGGGTATATTCTACACATAATCTGCTTTCGTAATAGTATAACCAGTTTCTAATAGAAATGTAGTTAATGCAAGAGGTTTTTCTGGACTCCAGTATATTCTGGAATGAATGTGACTTCAAGTGCTTTTCTCTGTATATGAGGAGGCACAGGGAAGGTGCTTAGGTACAATGACAGGTGATGGTGTTGCCCATGGCTTCCTGGCCGTATGGCCAGCATCTGCTGCTTTCTCATTTCTTAAATCAAAAGGCCAATAAACTACAGGGTACACACAGCTTCAGTCTGAAAGGAGGGTACCTGTGTATCGTGGCATGGGTACAGTGGCTGATGCCAGTGTTCCTCAGACTTTCTGCTTTACTCCGCAATGAACAATTACACGGTCACACATTCTCTTGAATCGTATAAGTCAGCCAAGAGATTAATGCTAAAAAGCCATGAGGGTGGAAGCACCTGCCAGGATACCATAGAACAAATTAATGGAGGGGGAACGATAAACTTCTTAGTCCCTGCTCCTGATCCCTAGCAAATCTGTATCGGAGCCCATCATGTAATGAAAGATGTGCCGATCTGTGGCCTGTAGAGGAGAGATTTTACCCCCTCCTATTTGGGTTATAGCATTCTCTTCAAGCTGATGTTTAATCCTACACAGTTGCTCTCAGGTAATGTGTTTAATTGTTCTTCTGTCATGTTTTCTTGTTTTTGTTTTAATTAAAATAAAGCTTCAGTCATTCTAACCAAGTTCTGTGTTGTCACTCTGTTGTGTAAGGGGGAGGAGGGGGTGAGTGCTGGTGGTAACCTGTGCTGGGACTTCTGAGTTATAATCCAGTAGAGCAGCATATCTGTGAATAGCTGAGGTGGGTTCAGAGGCCAAAAGCGTACTTTATTTTGTGCCCTCTAAGACTGAAAATGAAAGTGGCAGGGGGAAAGTCCAAGGGATGTAGTAGACGCAGTTTATTTCGATCTTCCCGTTTGTCCCATACGCATCAATGAATAGAGCCAGGTAGGGAAGGAGTGGGAAGACCTTTCCCAGAGTAGAGTCGAGGCAGGCTGGCAGTGGGCTGCACCCCTTGGTTAGGCTGTCTCCTCCCTGTTCCCGGCACAGGGGCAGCACCTTTGTTCCCAGGAAGGCAGGGGATTTTTTTATTACAGTTTTGTGGTCGGTCCAGATGGGGACTGACAGATGCAGACAGCTGGCAGCATCCCTGCCCACCACGCATACCATGTACCCTTCATGTCCTGAGTTGCAGCACACCCACTTCCGCTGGCAGCACGCCATCCCAGCAGGTCTGTCACCCTGTCCTGAACATTAGATCCCCATCAGCTTGTACTTGCACTCTTTCTAGTCTTTGCTGCCCTTTTGGATAGATCCCAAATGCCATCTTTCTGTCCTGGTTCCTCCTGATTCAGCAGGATCTACCCTTTGATTGCCGCTCTATCTGTCATTTCCCAGGTAGTATTTACCTGCCGCCTTATCCATATCTTCAGTAATGAAAAATAAATATGCAAAATATTTAGCTAGTGTAACTCTAATCTGCATGATTTGCATATTCTGAAATCTGCCCATTATTTAGGGTGGAAAAAAAGCTTTCCTAGGAAACGTTCATCTCAACGTGCGCAGTTTGCAGGGAATGATGTTTTCACAGTGATGATAGTCTTTTTCTGGCATCCAAAGTGAATGGTTCAAACATGGGAAGGTGGGAAGGGTGCTACTGTATTAGAGTCATTGAATTTCTTCATTTTATGGCTTTCCAGGTTATTCTCCCGGATCTCGCCGTCCTGAGAATAGCGGTGTATGATGACAATAATAAGTTGATCGGTCAGAGGATCCTGCCTCTGGATGGCCTGCAAGCAGGTTACAGACATATTTCCCTTCGGAATGAGGGCAACAAACCACTGTCTCTTCCAACGGTTTTCTGCAACATTGTGCTTAAAACATACGTGCCTGATGGTTTTGGAGGTGAGATAAACCTGTATCTCTGTGTGCTGTAGGTCTGGAGTGTTGGTGGGGAAGTACTGAAGTACTGTGGTGTCAGTGTGCCAGCCAGGAACCCACAGACAATGCCGGAGGATTGCAAAGATTTAGGATTTTAACTCCTTGGAAACCCTGCATGTTCAATTAAGAAATCAGCTTTCAGACCAAGTGCCTGCCTCAGTGTTAAAGATACTGAAGTGTACCTCTTAAGTGACAAAATAATATAAAAAATAAGCTAATAACTAGTTAGCTCGATTTGATTTTCTCTGTTGACGTTTTAGGAACTTTGCATTTTTTTTAATTACGTTTTTTTCTGACATAAATATTTATAAGGTTAACATATACTTTAGCTGTATTGTTTGGCCTATTGGTACTAACAATTGATGCATTATCTAGACCTGTTTTTTCAAGCAAAACCACTTTTGTTTTCTTGAGAATATTGGCATGTTGTTAAAAAAGGATAGTGAAATCATTTAGCGCCCAAAGCCTTTCTGCATTTTTCTCCCAATTTTACATGTTTTTAGTGTGGTTTAATTATTTTTGGGTTTTCAGGAAAGTCATTTTTAATGTGAGCCATTTCCACGGTCAGGTTGGCAGGGCTGCCGTCATTTATACTGAGCAGTGGCAAATTGCCGCACGGGGATAGGAACAATCAGCTGAGAATAATCATTACCCCACTTAAATCAGTGTAATGGGTAAGTTCACCCTGAGGGTGTACCTCTGGGAAATGTTTTCTTCCCTGCAGATGAAATTCGCTTGTACGTTAGACAATATGTAAACCATTTAAAACTGTAACATAGGAACTGCACTAAATGTTAGTACTGTGACTCTGCAGCAAAATGAAGTTCACCTTAGAGTTGCTGGTGAAACATTATTGAGAAAAACAACGTTTTGCTCTTTGCAAAAAGGATTTCAAACCTGCTGTCTATGCAGAGAATTACTGCCACTTCTCTGAGTGTCATTTGCATAGTACAAACTGGAGAAGGGGAAGGCTTACCTGACATAGTAGATAGTGGAGCTCCAAGTCTATGCTTGCTGGTATTTATCCAGGCTTTAAAAAAAAAATAAATAAATTAATAGGTCTACACTTAGTAACAACATTTCATGGGAAAATGTAAGTGTTTACAGATGCGTTTGTGGTGCTCGTATGTGAAATCCTGGTTGCTGGCAAGTCAGCTGGAGTTTTGCCACAGCTCTTGGAGCACTCCCATGCCTTTCTGCAGCATGTTTCATCTATGGTATTTAACTTTGGGGACTTTGTCTCAAGGCAAATGTGAGCTTCTGCTTAAGCTTGGGATTCCTGAGGCGGTGATTGAACCACGAATATAAGGGACACATTTAAGCATGGGCTTTAATTTTGTCCTGAGCTTAAGCTTTTGACAGTAAATGACTCAGTTAACATACTTTCTAAACTAGGGACGTGCTTCTGATTTGGGATTGATGTTTTTCTGACTGATAACACACTTTTTCTAAGAGTAGGATTTAAACTTAGCAGAGTTTGATGGTGCTCAAGCTGCTGAGTGTGCCAGTCATGTAGGAAGAAAAAAAATTTATTTTTGTTTTTTAACCTGCATTATACAAAGATACTTTCAGAAGTGAAAGACTTGCTTTTCAAAGAGAATTTGAACACCAGTTTAGAACTTTCAAATTGTGTGCAGTTCAGTACTGGTTGATCTACTGCATTATCAGCTTTTCTACAGATGGTGTATCTGGTAGAGGTGAGGACACTGAAAAGCGTTGCTCCCCCTAAGTAACAGTATCATTACCGTAAAATGGGACTAGAATGAGAGAAGTGGTCGTTAAAGCTTACTCTCAGGATTGGGAAAAGTGGACCCCCTATTAACATAAACTAAATGAGTTCAGCTATTAGTTCTCCTCTCCCTTCTCAGATAGTTCTGATGTGTGCCATCGATACAGAACAACAGCATGATGAACAACTGGGAAACAACTTTTGACACTTGGGTGGAATCATTAGTATTCTGGTGGCATGTGTTTTTTTAATTACTTATTATCTGCAGTGAACCTCTCATTGTTTTATGAGCTATCATTAGGATCTCCAGGGTTGTTTGAGCAAACCTGTAGGAAGGTATAGCTCAGTTCAATAGCTACCTACTTTCTTATTTCTTTTTTTTTAACCTGTATGAGTAAGATTTAGGAACTTGTGCCAAATAATAACTAGAATGGGTAATGCTTTTGTAGGCTTTAAAAGATGCATCCTTTTATTTTTCATATAACTTAGTAATTTCTTGTGGTTTATTTGCATCAGCTACTCTGTTCCCAGTAAAACACAATACTTGTGCAAATTAATGCAAATGAAGTAGCATTCTCCAAAGAGAAGCTTCTATAATAGCAGTCTGTATGTGAGTAAGCATGGCTAGTTAGGTTAGTGGTTAGAGTCCTCTAATGTGCTCTTCCAGTGAGTTTCCTAGTTTTATATTTAATTGCAATTCTTCTACACAATGTTATTCCCCACCCCCACCTTACCTCACTGGGGAGAAAGGGAAACGTAAGCAGAGGACAAATGACAATGTGAGAAGCAGTGATGAGTCACATCCCCCTTGTAGAAATGCTGAGCCTTTGGTGATGTGCTTGTATGGTTAGTAATACAATTTACAAAGGTCTTGCTTTCCCAAACATGTTAGTCATTTTTACCTTGAAGCTTGTGATAATCAGGTTCTATTTTCGAATGACGCATCAAAGTTGACAGGGTAGTCCTGGATTTTCGTTGAAGAGTGCGTGCCAAGGACAAAAAGACATGCCTATTAAGTTAGGGAAAGGGGACAGTCAGTACTGGACTACAAGGCTGAAAATAAATTTCACATGTTTTTTGTGTATATGAAGTAAGTTGCAGAAAACATCATTGGGTCACGGCAGTTATTTGAGACAACATGTTTGTGTAGATAAACAGAGCTGTTGAGGGTAATGCTATGTTTTTAATACAACTTTTGTTGGAATGGGAGCCCTGTCTACTTTTTTTGCTTGAGAAATGCATCCAGTGACTTCAGAGGAACATTTCGTAGAACCAGTTAGGTTGGAAGGGAGTTGAGCCTCCAGTTCGCACAAGGATAGCAAGTTTCTTCCCAAGCTTTTGATGGGTTGGGTATTATTACAGACCTGGTCAATGGACCAGCTTTTCTGCCTTGCATCATTATAAGCTAACTTGGAAAATGGCATGAAGCGTGGGCAAAAATCAAATGATGGTGAAAACTGAGAGTGTCGGAACTGTCATTGCAGAAATAATGGCCTGTTATGCTAGAGAGACCATCTAGAATATAAGGGTGTAAATGTATTTATCTTTTACTCATAAGCAGCCAAAAATAGGGCTTTGCAGCATTCTGCGGAGAAACAGTTTCCTTGTAAGTGAAGTCCGTAGTCCTCCTAACGGTCGTGACAAAAAACCCGAGTTAATTAAATGACAATATTTTGTAGTGACTGATGAGTCAGTCAGGCTGCAGCGTTCAAACTTCCTTTTTTAAGTTACTACTCTGACAAGGAAGGCTTATTAACTGAGACCAGTGACCCTTTTCCTCCATAATACTGAAGTTTCTGAGGGGTTATCGAAACAGATCATGGCTCTGGTCTCTGAATGCGTTATTATTGTAGAAGCTGAATCAGTTTCATTTGTAATTTTTCCATTTGTGAATTCTTTGACTGTTGAAATTAAGCATGGAAAGGGATTATTCAATATGCAGGTAAAGGTATGTGTCTTTGTCTTTCTGTACACCCATGCCTGGACATTTATCACTGCATATGGAAAATAGATTCAATAATCTATACGGTATGCGGTGCTGGGTGGTGCTTTGATACCACCAATGGTGCTGTGTCATGTGCAAGATTCAAATACCGGCCATTATGGTTCACAGAAAAGCCATTTCACAGCCTGTCGTGTTCCAGACATGGAGAGTCACAAAGACGAGTGAGAACAGATTTCCCGTGATTGCTTTAACCACCCATCTGAAACTGCTATTTAGCTAGGAAATATAACAGCATTTTCTACAATCCCCTGCGGTCCCGAGTCAGTCAGCACCCCCTCGAATCACCAGGAGACAAAGTTGTTAGCGCTTTGTGGCTCAGGAGATCTCATTCTGGTCTCAAATTCCAGTGCTGTCAACTGGGAGAAAGTTAGGGTAACTGTGGTCTGGTGGAGTCACTGTGGTTTTTCCTAAATAAGGTGGGTGAATGAATACCTCTCCCTTGGTGCATTGTGAACTCATTCATGTTCCTAGTGTGTTCAAGCACTGTGGCGATGAGTGCTTTTAATCCTGCCAAGTTCACAATGGCAAGTTGGACTACTGTTGCAAGCCACGGCTCGTAACAGGGATTGTGACAGCAGGGTTGGTAAAGCCCTCGTAAAAAATTAATTTCCAAATGCCTCTGAAGGTCATAAAAAGTTGATTTTTTTTTCCTTACAGATATCGTGGATGCTTTATCAGATCCAAAGAAATTTTTGTCTATCACAGAAAAAAGAGCAGACCAAATGAGAGCTATGGGTATCGAAACTGTAAGTAGAACGCAATGACAAACACAGCCCATTTCTGTTCGTGCTGTGCCCTTTCTTTAAAGTAAACCGATCCTTCTCCAATCGATACATGTTACCTTATCATTTCTCATTTTCAAATATAAGCCTCTCTGTCCTGCTCTGAAATACATTGGCTTATGTTAGTTAACATGTACTGAAATACCATCCACTGTCTGACTTTCCATGGATCATACTAACACATCCCTTAGAAGCAGAAATTTTAAGAAATCAGAAAGGAGCCATATTTTAGTAGGTACCCATTTAAAATAGGCTACCTACTAAATATAGTATTGTTTGTAAGTATGTTGCAATTTTCTTAATTAAGTTTAAAGTATAGAAAATATAAAGTATATATTAGCGGTACCAGCAATTAACTTACTATGATGTGAATGTTTCTTTCAGAGTGATATAGCTGATGTACCAAATGACACTTCAAAGAATGATAGAAAAGGAAAAGCCAATAACGCCAAAGCCAACGTAACGCCCCAGAGTAGCTCTGAGCTTCGACCAAGTACTACGGCAGGCTTTGGATCTGGGACCGACGCTAAGAAAGGTAGATAAAAACTACGCACCGCTCCTTCAGTCCTGAAGTGATTCAGAAAGTCAGAGAAGTACTCACGCAATTTTAGTTTTGCAGTTTTTGTTCTTCCTCTTTTATAAGGTAACTTCTTTTGCCACTGAGAGTGCTCTGTGTCTAATTGCAGATAAATTCTGTGTGCTACTAAAAGGACTGTATGAAGCCAATACAGCTTTATTTTACTAAGTGACCCTTTTGTGTAGCTGTGTACCTACTGCCTATAGTAGTAACCTGTGTGACGCTGGGAGTAGTTTATTAAAGATCTACCAGAGGAATGCCAGTAGGAAGGACTATTTTCTGGTATACTCCACAGAAACTCTTCTGCTTTTTTTTTTTTTCTCCCTCCACAAATCCCTCGGCAGAGTTGCAGATTTAAGTAATTAAAGGTATTTAGAATTCATTGAATTCTGTAGAGATTTCCCAACAATTAGAAATGTTTTCAATGTGTGGTTTTACGCTGAATAGTGATTATGGAAATGGCGTGTTTGTTGTAAAACGTATCCATATTAAATGTGCTCATTTATAAGTGAATAAGGATTTTTTTCCTCACTATTCACCGTTCACTCAAAAAAATCATCTTAACAGAGTCAAATGGGATTATTTGTTTCTCACATATCGTCACAGGTAATGAAGATTAAGTGAGAAAACAAATTTGTACCGCTGAATGAAACACAATACATATTTCTGTTAATGGGTCACAAGAATTAGAATCTGGTTCATTCTCTTTCATCCACCTTGGCCCAAAGGGATGGAAGGGAGTGAAAAGGAGCACTTTCTGTTCTTCTTTTTAACTAAAGCAGACATGGCTGAATACACACCTGTGAAGGGATCTCTTGAGAAACAAGATGCCATTTCTCTGGAGTCACTTTTGGCAATAAAAGAGGTCGTCTCTGGCACCTGAACTCTTTCAAAGTTCTTCCCTAGTGCAAAACCCAGATTATTTTACGCAATGAGGTGTTTTCATATTTCATCTATCATCACTAAGATGCACAAATATTAGTTTTATTGTGCCCTAATTAAACACGAAATTTGCTGGGGTTGGCAACTTAATTCCTGGTTGCCATGGAGGCAGACCTGGTGAACAAAGTAAATGAGTCTGCGTTTTAAAATAAAATCCTGAGGAAGTTTGTTGAGAATACAGCATGCCTGATGCAGCCCTGGTCTTAAACTGAGATTTCGGTGCTTACGCGTTCTTGTCTGCAACCATTTTTATCCATATTCTGGCACGTTAAAATAGAGCTGTTCATTTTTTATATCCTGTGTAACGATCCTTATTTTGTGTTACTTACCTCTGTGATATTTTAAGATCACAATGATTCTACCATTGTTACAACATACAGCTCCCCTTGCTATTAGAAATGATGTGTCCAGCAAGAGAGGGTGTCTGGGGAAGGCCCAGGAACATTGCGGGGTTTGTTCTCCGCCTCTCAGCAGTAGTTAACTGACTTGTGGTTTTGAAACACTTCAGGCTCTATCTGTGCCTAAGTCTGTTTCACTCTCGTTTGCTAGACTAATGTTAATACTATATAATTGAGCAGCATCGTACGCTTCTAAGAAAACAAAAAAATTGTGTTCCCTCAGGAGATTGCCTGCCTACCTACGTNTTTTTGTTTTACAGTATCTGAATATTTTTCAGTTAAATTCACCTTAAAAGGCAGAAAGTCCTTTTCAAGGCAGGGGGAATCTTATAGTCCACAGACACTATTAAGAGCACTTAACTAAATATGTTTGCAGCGTACCTATGTACAGGCAAATATTTTTGTGTAAAAACTCAGAAAAAAACCTATGCGATACAACTCTCATGGCATTGTATTGACATTTTTATTAATGATTGCATGTAGGATGTGCTTAGTTGTTTAAAAATAATATGTCACAAAACATTTATTAAAGCTTAAGCTTGAGACAGGATTGGGTTTTGTTTGCACTGCAGTTAAGGTGATGAAAATATATTTCCATTCATCTAAATAGTACTGTTAGGGTTTTTTATGATAGATTGGCTTTGTTGTATTGAATTTTCACTAGAATTTTCACTTCTTGTGATTTTGTATTTCTCCTCCGTTTTTACTGCTTCTTTTCTCATAGCCTGGTATGAACCAAAAAGCAAATTTTACCTCCATTAACATACGAGCTGCAGGTGGATTTTCACTCCAACGATTTTTGTGTTTTCAATTTCGGAGGAGTATACTTAACCTCAGTTAATTTGTTAGGTAGTCATGTAGAACCTTACCCAAGAAGCCTTCCTCCTGAAACGAGTGGTGCCAGAGCAATCTCCAGCTATGGACCAAAATTCTGAAGTTTGTGTGGTTCAATTTTAATGTCCATAAATGGTTTGTGGTGTTTTCAGAAAAGGAGCTTTTTCAGTTCTTAGATGGCTGTGTTTTGACACTTCAGTCCAGAACTGGAAGAGATTAAAATACACTCATTCGTTCATTTCTTTTTTCACAAGGCAATTGATTGAGTAGTGCATTTGAAAAGGAAATTAGCAGTATCTTAGCTATATCTTGATGAATAATTTCTCATTAACCTGTGATTATTTTTTATGTGGTGAAAAACATTAATTAATTGCTAACTTAAATGTAGGTTTCTGTGGTAAAACTCAAATTTAAAAAGTATGAGATATACTAGTACGTATAAAGTTTTAGATAAACCATATCAATACCTTCCTAGGTATAGACCTTATTCCTCAAGTGAAGATAGAAGATTTAAAGCAAATGAAGGTGAGTACCGGCACAACCTTTTCAAGATGTGTTTCTAATGATTTGTTTCAAGTAGCCAGGATTTTATCTGGTTGAAGTCAATACGGCCACAGAAAAATTGATCCAACTTCTCTTTTTGCAGGCTTATATAAAGCATTTAAAGAAACAGCAGAAAGAGCTGAACTCCTTAAAGAAGAAACATGCAAAGGTACGAACATTAAGAGCTCTCTGAGCAGCACACTCTAATTGAAAAAAGTTGCAGCGCTCATTAGCACAGACCACTCGCTCCTAATTAAATTGTAGGGAAAAACTAAGGAACAGTAGTTGGACCACCAGGAAAGGTGTGTGTGTGTTTTAAAGGTACTGAAATATGCTCCAGTGAGCAAACTTTCCCTTTAGCAACGCTCTGTGTGTCTCTATGAGTTTCAGTGCACATCGGTTTGTCCCATACAAGCATCCAAACCTCACCTTTTTCAGATGATGATGATTTTATCTACCTCCCTCTTGCATGACATATTGACAGGTAGCTTGGAAAAAAAAGGCAGTAATGATGTGAGAGAGTGCGACATCGAAGACAGGCACTGGAGAAACTGCAGAATGGCCAAAGAGAACTGGAATGTGTAACTGAAAAATGAAATGCCCTGTTCCTCCTCACTGACATCTACGTTAACCACTTCATAGTCATTTTGCTTGGTGCTGTTGGCAGTGATGTCCCAAATACATCGCTTTCACAAATATAATTTGCATTAGAAAACCACAGCCAATTTTCTCCTGCCCTTTGTCATTAGAAAAGCATCACTCTCCTGTTACAGAAAGAGGCATAGCAAGTGAAAAAAGTATCTTCAAGTTCTGAATTTTGGCAATACGTACAAATCCATTCTGGGCTTTTGGGGCAGTTATTCCCGTGCTCTTTTTGATTGCAGATTTCATTGCAGGGCTGACGTAGTGTAGTTGCCTGGGCATTTTTGATATCAGTCTTTGTGTTTATTTTCATGACTGTTGTTTGGGCGTGGGACTCTGTGTCTCTACAGTGAAGCATGAAGAAATTACTGCAATAATTTGCACTTTTGTGGGGCTCTCAATATTAAAAGTAGTACAAGAAAAGTAAGTAGTTACATTTCAGACTCCTTACTTGGCTCTGTGCAGAAGGGAAATGAATGATTTCTCCACGTTAGTGTTGTGTGTGAAGCAAATGCTCAAGAAAAAGTGTCTGTCATCCACACGTCTGGGCATGGACAGTTTCTAGACCTTCATAGGGTTGATCTTTTAGGGGGCTGCTTATTTTTAAACGCTACTTTCTCATTCACTGGACAGCAGCATCCAGCAGTTTGCTGTGACAGGCCTTTGCAAATGAAAATGGTACCATGGTGACGTAGAAAACAGCCATACGCAGTGATCTATGTCCCTGATGTGTGTGACCCACAGTAGTGTAAGGATATCTTAGCTAAGGCTGCGCTTGCTAATGTTAAAAAAAATTGATCCATCTGTTCAGGCTTGCACTTGCTTCCGCTAATCGGAGGGGAAAATTGCCAGCCACAACCTGAAAATGCTGTGCGCTCAAGAAGGGCTTTCAGCATTAGCTCAAGCACAGCTATTTTCGGTCTGAGACAGACCATGTCCTGCTGGTCTTGAGTACAGAGAGCGAGTCCGTCCTAACAAGAAGGTGCCTGTCTAGAGCTTGCCTTGCTAAAGGCTCCGGTAAAGGCAACTTCTTGAATTTGGGAGAGGAGAGTCTGAGCAGAAAAGTGTGACCTTATTAACTCACAGATGATCTTAGGGAAGTGCTTGGCGTACTTGGTGCTTTTAATGCATTTTAGCAGCTGGGATGGAGCAGGAGAGCTATGCACTTGGTTATTCGTCATCAGCTTGAGCAAGCGTGTGTGTTAAGCAGATGAACTTAAAAGTTCCAGCAATAAGTTGGCTCTTTATTTAACCATAGACACTCCGGAGAGCTGGAGTAAACAGAAGGGAATTGTTCATGTTGTGTAAGGAAAGAAAAGTTCAATACTTTTCCATCTAACCTTGGCTTTGGAAGATGTGTTACAGAAAATGAATGCATGCAAGTGTGGAAAAGAGACCATTAGATTAGCAGAAATTCCACTTCTCTTAGTATCACTATTCCTAAGCAGCCAGTCTGCGACTGATAAAATTAAATTTGCCTCTTATGTCAGATTAGTGGCTTGCAAAAAAATGCATCATTGTGGATTTCACAAAGTCTATGAATAGCTAAGAGGTGAATTTTTACTCAGGATTGAGAAGCATGCAAGAGGTACATATATAAAGCTCTGCAAAGACAGGACAATGCTTTGAAAGAAATCCTGAAGGATTGTGAGGGGATAATAGGGCACGTAGAAATTAAAGGCAGGACAAACCGTAGTGATTTCACAGCAAGTTTAGTTTCAGAGTCAGTGTGCAAGTGTAGTTTCTCCACTTCAGAAGAAACCATTCAGTTCTGCAAGAGAGCTGTTGCCGCTGTTTTTCAAACCCAGCCCTCTGCTTGGTTTGTGGCCTGGCTGTGAAGGAAGAGGGACTTGAAAGGGGCAGAGTGAATATTCTCTGGGCTGGTTTAGTCTCTGAAAAGGTGTGTCTGCATGAATATGACTGAGGTAGCATTGTGCTTCTGTTGGAATTGCGAAAGAACAGATGATTGCTCTTGTGAGGAAAGAACACGATCCAAACCTCAGCCCATTTACTTGCATTATGAACTAGTTTCACCCAGCAGGGCATTCTGAATCTGGAATGAGACAGGTCACTGACAGAAAACTGTAGATTTTCAGGTGATCTGGGGTGGCATCGGAGGTAGATGGGCTATAAAGGCAAGGAGATGTGCATATATGCTAGTCACTGATTTCCTCTGTTAGCAGCCTGCTTTTGTGGGCCCCTAATGAATTGTAATATTTCGCAGGGATGTCACGTAGATTTTGTGCTTCTTGAGTTAGAAGAGGAAGGGTAGCAAGGTATTATCTTGATATATTCTCTAACAGTCAACAGCACAACAGATGGTTGTGGTATACGGTTCTAGTGGTTTCAGACAAGACAGTCGTAGTCACAAGTGCCCCCTTAAGGAATTTAATATGACCATAGACAGTAACCGGAATTGCATAATTGCCACCCAAAAATATAAATTCCCCAATTCATCTCCCGCACATTTATATTGGCATTGAATACATGTACTGTTTGAAATAAAGCCTAGTAAAAAAGGACATAAAAAAAGATTTCCATTTCACAATGCAAAAGTGACAGTGTGTCTGTGGGGCTCTAGATTCTGCAAAACAGATTGTTGATTTGGTGATGATAGTTTTTTTTCTTTATTTCCTCATTTTTGTATTCTGTAGTGAGAATCCTCCAGGCTTCAGTCTTCAGTTGTACACAGGAGTATTTGTCTTGGTTTAGGGAGATACCAGGCAGGAATAACGATTTATATCATAGGAACTTAACTTCCTCTTCTTTTCAATAGACTGAATTGTGATCCCCCATCTCCCCCGCCATTGAGCTATATATGATTCTTTGCTTTTTTTCCCGTGGATACTCTTGCTGTGATTTGAGTCTTTTTGAGTCAGTTAGGTGGCCTCTCAGAACCCTGGCTGAACTGTGGCTTCAGTTTGTAATATAAGCATTAAACGTGATTTGTGAATATATTCATGTAAAAGGCATGTGAAATCAAACTGCAAATTCAGTGGACTTGAGGACAGCCTGAAACTTTGCATCTGAAGACAAAATATATAGAGAGAGTGTTTTAAGATGCTACAGAACCACTCATATTTCTTAGAATCTTGACAGAAAGTTTAGGACGCAGCATCTAGCTGTGATGATTTTTCCTTTGAGCATAGACAGAAAATCAAACTCACATCAGCTAACCCATTTGAAATAGCGTTCCAGGGGTTGAAGGCCATATAATTCAAGGGAACTCTGGTAGGGAGTTGACTCCTAGTACTCTTCGTGCCTTGCGTGTGGAGGTTGTTAGTAGCCCATCTTCCTCTTCCAGCTCTGTTTATATTGTGCACAAATACATGTTCCGTGAACTGGATGGGGAGGAGGACCAGGGAAGGAAATAAGGAGGATATGGTCTGCGATATGTCTGTTTCAGATACAAGATAGAGTTGTGACGAGCTGTAAGTAGAAGCGGAGGGGAATCTCCAAAAGATTACAGTGGGTTTGTGATAAGGAGAGAAGGCTTAAATCACAGTTGTCCTGGGGGAAAAGCAGGGATTCTAGCTCTACGTGATGTGCCCTCCCAGATTATGGAGGAGCATCACATGAGTGGGCCGATGTCTCGTGCTTTGCAATGTTTGCACTTAGTCTTTTATAACAAGAATTGTTTTGTTCCGTTCATCTAGTTTGAGAGATGCTCTCAGTCACTTCGCCTGTGTCTGGCTGCTGCTGTCGAGCTTATGTCGTTCTCTTCACTGTCCATGTTTTTTCCTACCTAGTTAGTCAGTGTAAATACTCCCTGGTGAAGCTGGCATGTTTTAACGTTGATGGAGTGTATTTGTTTCGCTTTAAATCCTCTGTAGAACAGAATATTCAGTTCCCCACTCTAAATACAGAATTTGGAAGCTGTACGCATTCCCCAGGGAAGTGCTTGGCATGTGTTGGAGTGCTTGGATACAGCCCAGGGATGGATTTTTAAAAGCATCACAAGATTTGTATTAATGCTTTGGTAAAAGTGAATGTAAAAGTCTTTAATTAATATTTTTACTGGAAGAAACAGTGATAAGGCCAACACAGGTGTATAGAAAATAATAACAAAGAGCAGTAGAATAGTGAGGGTAGAATAAATGCAAAGTGAGCTGTAAACCAAAATAGAGATAAAGTCCTGGAAGAGGGCATATTCATTAATGCAAGGCTTTTTGTCGTGATTAGATAAAATGTGGAGCAATTGAGTATTAATAAAATAATGTCAATTAACAAACAACAATTTTTCTCATTGTAGTATAGATTCAGTATTTAGTGCTCTCTGTGGTAGTTACAGTTTTGCGTCATTATGAGCAGCTGTTCTGATAAACATGAATACAAAGTCAAGTTCAATAACGAAGCCTATGTGTAAGCACTAAGTGAAGTGTGTTGTTTCTGGTACAGTCTTGTAGTGGAAAGGAACTGTCTGTGTGCGAGATCCAAGCGTGTAACATGCGTTAGTGATTCATCTTTTCATCACAGGAATAGCTTTTTTTCTTCCCCTTCCATAGATAACCTCCTCTGCCACTTCACCAATGTAAGTCATGTAACTGTAGTAGTGCCAGCGGGTTAGCATTGATGTGGAATACTCCACGGGTAGCCCTATATGTCCAGTTTATCAGCATGTGCTGTATTATTGGGGGGGCGGAACAGGGGGCAATGGTTATTTGCAGTCTGCATATGTAGTTGAAAGTCATACTGCACAGCTTACTGTTGCTTGCAAGGGGAGATGCTCTGCAACAAGGTGGAATTTCTTAATGATAAGATGCTGCTGTCATTAGGGGTCACGGTCTAGATCTTCAGAATGTCAGTTCTTAATGATTTGACTTTAGCTAATGTTTGGACTTCAAGCTATATGATTTGCAGTGGCCAAGGTGTCTAGCTCTGTATTCGGTATGAGATGCATAGAGGAAGGGGGGACTGGGTTGAGTTTTGGTCTCATCTGCATTCAGAAACTTTGAATGATACAATCAGAGCTTGTAAACCTGATTTTTTACATGGCACTTAAATGGACATTTATTCAAAAAGATGAAGTTTTTCCCATCATTCTTTTGTTTTAAGGTATACCATGTTTTTAAGGTCTGCTACAGATTTTAATTTTTCAAACAAAGAAGAAATGTTTTAGCGTTTATAGTGGAATATCTGGAACCTTTAATACCAGATGACTAAATCAGATTAAATTCCATTGTCAAAGTTATCTATTGGTACACTGATATTTTTTACACTGTAAGAAAACGAAACATTAAAAATCCAGCAACCTAATTGCAAGGTCCTACTGTTTTCCAGGAGCACAGCGCTATGCAGAAGTTGCACTGCACGCAAATTGACAAAATAGTGGCACAATATGATAAAGAAAAGGTATCATACGAGAAAATGTTAGAGAAGGCAATCAAGAAGAAGGGGTAAGATATTGTTTTAATTTTTTTTTTTTTTTTAGACTTAAAATAGATTTCATGCTTTTGTGGTCTGGAATAAAACATTCATAAAAGGTCATTCAGAGTAATGAATTGCAGCTTGACCCAGCATCCTCCATCAAGCTGAGTATGAGCTGCTTGAAGGTTCTAGCAGTGGGCCATAAATGTTGTACGCGCTTTGCCTTTCTCTAGTCTTCCACTATCAGAGTTTTAAAAGTAAAAGTGAAGAAGTTGCCTCGAATTTTTATTCCTGTAGTCGGATCTGTCTCGCTGTGTTCCCCGGGGAATGTCGTGTTCAGTGAGAGCAGACTAAGGTCCTCAATAGCTCTAATGACCAGAAAGTAGCAATGATTTGATTTTGGGGAAAAAGCTGGCTTCTAAATCCTGAATGGTTTAGAATAATAGAGTTTTGTTGTGCTGTCAAGTTGAAGTTTCTTTCTAACAAAAAGAACCTTTGGATCCTCAACTGGGATAAATCAGTATTACTCCTTCGACATGAGTGAAGCTGGTTTGGTTTGCACTAGCTGATGGCCTGGGACATTATCTGTGTGAATCTCTTAATTGTCCCCGAAAAGTTCCTGGAAGATACTGATGACTAATAAAATGTCCCTCTTACAGTCTCATTTGGAATTACGTAGCAGGACCTGCTGTTGCCTTCCTGCTATCGTGTAATTTGGCAGCAGTTTTTTCTCTCCACCTCTCACCAGCGTTTCATTGAGACAGTGCTTTATACTGCAATACTGTGACCTGAAGCAGCAGTTACTTTATTAGTTTCTATATCAAGCTATGCTAATAGTTAGCCTAAATTTCATATTGTTGTCATCTGGCAACAACAACTGGCAACCAACGCACTGAATACTGAGCGTAGATGCCTCTTTGGCATTGGATTCTTACACAAATGCTTTTTGTTTTATAAATTATTTGGAATGGCAGTGGGTTTTGACTGTGCATCTTATAAACTTGCAATGGAACAGAAATAGAGCTGTCAGAAGTAAACAAGGAGAATTCTCCTCACTAAATTATTAAAAGCTTGCAAACTCTTTAAAAAGCTCATGTTGGATTCTTTTGTTCAAGAAGGGAGAACTGTAAGCGCCCAAATACTTCTAATCCAAGTAGTTTCTTCCAAAAAATGACTACTTCTCCAAACAGAGAGGGAACAATTACAGGAGTAATTAATTTAACGTGGCTTTGATTCATTTTCCATTGACTATAACACGGTTTATAATTACATAGCTGGGTTTATAATTACAGTCAGGGTATTTACTCACAGTTGCAGTGACCTAAGCCCTGGACATTACACCGTAATTATTGTGAGGGGAGAAGGGCTTCACTGTGGTCTGGCAGTTGATAATTTGATTCCTGGTTTGAGATCATTTCATTGGCTACTTGCAGTGTCTTTTCTTAATTCTATAAGGCTTGTCCCATGGACGCCAAAGACTTTCTGATAGTTTTAAATGATCATTAAAAGTTAAAATAAACAAAGTTGGAAATGACTACTCCAGAAGCAGATCCAGTACGCAGCCAAACACTATTCCTCGCCATGACTCCGTAGTTTTCATGGACTCCAGAGCTCTTGGTCATCTGATGGCTCTTCAGTGTTCAAAGAATAATTACGGGTGTCTAATTAACAGCCAAATCAAATACAGTATCAGCACAGAATTTTTGTGAAAACACTTTTTAATTCTGTATCAGAGTGTTTTAAGGGCTTCCTTCAGGGTCATTGCGTGTGCAGGCCTGAAAGCCCATTCAGCAAGGTATTTATGCACACACTTCTCTTCACCCGCCTGTGCGGTGTATTTAAGGACATGCTTAAAAGTGAGCACACTGCTTGAGACTTAAAGACTTTATTGAACTGAAATGATCTGATGAATTAGGGGTCCTGGGTTCAGTGAGTGCAGGACATACTCCATTTCCTTGACTATAATTTTAGAACTTTTACAAGCAATAAAAGTTGTAAAAGAACATGTAAAATGTGTTTTCAAGGTATTCATGTTGAAATTGTCAGATACTTCTTAAAAAAAAAATACAGGCTTTTTGATAGGTGTATAGAAGACTTTCTCTTCTGATTTTTGTTGTGCAGTTTTTCACGGTCCGTTTCTGCCACATGGTGTGACAAGTGTCAACTGTATATTGTTCCGCAAAGTAGAATTTCTTAATCACACGCAAATTCACTGACAGATGGACAGGATTTTGCTCCCTGTGCTATTTCTGTCATACATTTCAAATGCTTACAAATCTCAGCGAGGCTCATGGGCATACGGGTGCTCGTGTTCCCACTCTGAAATGGAGTTAAAGGCACATAAAGGTCCTTCTGATTTATCAGGACTGTCCAGAAATTCAAGTGTACGTGTATGCATCAGCATGGACATGTGACATTGGGTTGGGCTGTCCCTGGGTATTTTTTCCCAACTGCACCTTGATCGTTTAACCATGGACTATACCACTGCACCTGGGGAGAGTTCTCGTTCTGTCCAGCCTGGCTGGAGGTTGCCTTGAGCGACAATGAAAGCTACATTTCCAGAGAAGGGATCAGCTGGTGGTTTTGATGTGTGAGTTTCTGAAAAGTCCAGTGATTGAACCAATTAGACTAATTTGGGATAAAATTATGTTTGATTCACCTAAAACGCAGTCTCTTTCATACTGTACGACAGATCATATATGGATTATAGCCAGACTCTGATCGCAGCTACCCACATGCATAATCAAAGACACTTTCTTTCCAGCTGTCTTTTTTTTCAGGTGGAGGTAACAATGGTCAGAACCTGCCTCTGTGCCTTTATATTACTTCCAGAGTGTCAAATGAATGTTAGAAATCTCTACAAAAATTGCCTTGCAAGGACTAGAAAATAAATGGCTAGTCCTTCCGGTGGCCCTTGGGAACACAAGGCACGTCACACTACAGTTTTCAGTAAGGGCTTTCCTGGGACTGGTTGACAATAAAATTTCCTGCTAATTTCCATAAGTTTAGCAGTACTTCGATACTAAAGTAGGATTTAAACTTGTTAAGAGTTTCATAAATCTCCTTTTCTAGAGCAAACATGGATTAATGTTACTGCAGTCAAGCACTAACTGTTCATATTAGGGCCAGCTTCAGATAAAATGAATATGACTCCATCCATCAGTGGAGTTACACCATTTTACATCAATGGATGATCCGCCGCTGAAATATTACAGTTATGTTAAAATAGACTCCTCTCAATATATTGTAGTATTCCAAACAAAAAAAAACCAAAACCCAGAGACTTCCAATGTGTGAATTTGTATTCTGTTGTAAAAACCCTTCACTGCAAAAAAAAAAAAAAAAAAAAAAGAGAACAAGACGACTGGTAAAGATGGATCTTGTCAGCCTTCAAAAATGTATTGACTTTGGTGAGACAGTAATTGAAATTCCTGTTGTAGCTGCAATGGAATAGTTTTTCTGTACATCTGTCCCACCCAGTGCGTGGCCCAAGTCCTTGGGCTTAGTGAAGGAAATTCCGTGGGCGAGAGGTGGAAGTCATCCATCTCCTAACACACAGGCGTGGCAGGGGAGCTTCAGCACAGGCAGGCATTTTTCCAACCCGTTCCTTGGAATTGTGTACTTCTGCATGAAAAAATTGTTGCAACTGGCGTTCAACCCCACATACTTTACCCAAACGCAAAGGCCATGCTGTATTAAGCTTATTGCAGGAGTGAGGGCTGTCTTCAAGATTTGTTGCTTTCCAAGTCACAGAAGGTGCCTAACGGCTTGCGTTCGTCCCCATGGGCTGGTGTGGTCTGCAAGGGTGAGGAGGCCCCTTCTTTGCAACTCATTCCCTTCCGCTTTTTCACAGAGGGGCACTGACGTTTTCAATAGGCGTTCAAATTTAGTATGCCCAAATTGCCCTATTGTGAGGTAGTCATTCAAACGGCTTCTTTTTCTCTGCCTCAAACTTTAAAAAAAAAAAAAAGTAGAAAAAAATTACTTTTAAAACAGGGGATAAATTCATGGGAAGGCAATGAATATGCCTGTAAGTTTTCAGGCAGAAACTGGTTTCTCTTGGCAAGGTATTTTAAGCCTGGAAAAGGAACCAGCTACCATAAATGGAGGTGCTTGACATATCCTCAGCAACAGAATAATTGCTGTGCCAATCTAGAATTAATTGTGTGGTGTTTGAATTGAATGATCATTAATCCAGCAATATTTTGTAAGTTGTGAATAAATTGCCAGAAGAAATAATTTCATTCCAATACGCTGCAGCACTTCAACTTTGATTAACATTTTAATTAGTAAGAGCTGACTGAATGGGAAGATGTTTAACTTGTGGCACACATTTGTAATTTTCCTTTTTTTAGAGGAAGTAACTGTCTTGAGTTAAAGAAAGAAACGGAAATTAAAATTCAGACGCTAACATCAGATCACAAATCTAAGGTAAGCAAACAGCCAATTTTAACACATGCAACATCTGAAAGACAGATTTTCAGACCCAAGTGGTAGTTAATTTTCTTGGAAGCGTATGATTTTCAGCAATAATAACATGTTGAAAAGAATGGGAGTAATCGAGTGTCTAAAAGTGTTTCTTAAAAAAAAAACTTAAAAAGCAACATCAATTTCCTCCCCTTCTAAAAATTTTTGAAGAAAGTGCCATATTCATGCATCATGAAACTAAACAGGTCATTTGTGTCAGTTCTAGCTAAACAAAGGGGTGTGTATATATTCTGTATGAAATTTGGATGCTAAATACTTTCTCAAAATATATACATAAAGAAGTTTCTTTTTCATTTTTCCTCATTGTCACCATGGAAAACACTTGCTAGACTGTCTCCTAGGGAAGGATTCCAAGTTGCTGTTGAACCAAGTGCCTTCTTATTTCTAATAATTTTTTACTCCATTGCTTAGTTGCAATGTTTTCTCCAAGGTGCTGGAAAATAAAAGTGCTCTGAGACTCAACCTCAGTTCACTTGAAAAAGCTGTTCTCAAGCCGTGTTTCATGGCTCACGTTGAGTTGCTTAGAGCTGCTTCCTCTACACTTGGCCGACTTCATATTTCCTTTGAACGTTCTATCTGCCACCTGTTGACCTGCTCTCAAGTTTCTGAAAGATATCCAAACTCGAGGGCAGCAGGTGTGCTAGAAGAGACGTCCATGTACAAACTAATCCTGAGGGAGAAGAGTACAGGAGACTGACCACAGTACAGGAGAACTTGGAGACACATCTTTGAGACCAGAATAAGATCTTTTCCATCTTTTCTTCTGCTAATTTTATTCTTTGCTAATATTATTTCATGTGGAGAAGATCTTGGTTTTCTAAACCAGGTTTCTGACTTGCTGTTGCTTGCTGCTTGTTGCTCCACCAAAGATGTACGAAAAGCCCCAGGAATAAAACCTAGTGTACCATCTTATCTACCAATCTCCTCCTCCTATGAAAAGTCTAGAATGGTTTCCTTAAAGGCAAATTTGTTGACAACTTAAGAAAAAAGATAATTAATTAATTTCTTACTGAAAAAACCTCTCTGAGGAGCACTAGCTCCCTGTCATCCAGACATAAGCTCCGAAACTCATTTGAAGTTATACTGTGTAGAAAAGTCTTTGCTGTGATCTCTGTTTCTCACCCATGTCGTTCACAGTCTGGAGCTAAGAGGTGTGATTTGTTCACAAGGGACATCCAAGTGTTCGTTAAGCTTGTAGATCCAGTACATGTGACTCATGTTTTCCCTTTCCACATTTGTATGCAGTTTCTGAGCTCTGTTCCTTTTAAAATCCTGCTTTCAAGCTGGTTGCCTTCAATTTAATCCATACCTGGAAAACAGATTGATTTTCATCCACTCCCTTGTCAGGTTTTAGGATGACATTTTCAAAGGAGACTTAAATGTAAGCTCCTTTGCAATGCCAAGCCTCTGTGTTGGATAATTCCCAAAGAACTCCTCTGCAAGTCGTCTGCGTCTGTGGTTTTCTCTAGGTCAGTGATTTTCAATATCTTGCTCACTGTGGTTCCATCAAAATTGTCCAGATTTTAGTATTCTCACAGACTTTTTTTGTTTCAATTGCTGCGTGGGGGCCCTTGATTTATTCCTGGAGATCATTCAAAGGTTTGCAAGCAACAGGTTGGAAAACAGTTCTCAAGACCATAGGGAAATTAACTTTTCTCCTAGATGAAGGTGGATGCAATTAAATTAGATTACATTCTGAGATGCTGAATGCATTACACTGATACAGTGGGAGTTTGATTCATTAACAGTTGTTCAGCATTTCTCAGCATTCGGCCCACTAATTTTGATATCAGATTGTACCATAATTCAGCTTTAATTACAGCTTATGTCCTCCAGTGCAGCTGCATGTCACAACGTGCACGTACACTTCTAGCACCAGAGACCTTTTAATTTACAAAAGTCTTTCTGTCATGAGGAAACATCCAGCCCAAGTTTGGCATAAAATATTTAAATTAGGTCTGAATGTCCCAATGTATACTTTGCACAAAATTAACCTAGCGGATGCAAATTACTCCCCTACACTAGAAAAGTAGGTCCCAATTTCAAGCAGGCTGAGAATGAAAAGAAAAAAAAAAAAAAAAAGGAAAGATTACTTCAAAGATTCTTCCTGCTTGAACTTAGTGACTAAACAAACATCTTGCATATATGCTGCGCAAAAGAACGTTCCTTATCAAGATTTTAATTAGTCTCTTAGGCCCAGTGTACGAACAGATGAAAGGACAGGATTGCAAACACAGGCTGAGAGAAGTTAGCTAATGGTATTTTTTCTTTTCCTTTTGGATAAGCAACACTACCTGCATAATGAAAAGTAGGACAGGAGCACAGCCCACTGCAAATGAAGCAGTCATTTTAACTGGGATGCTCTAATAAATTGGAGTAAAGCAGGGGTGTATATTGAATTTACTACATTTGAACTTTGAAGTGAATCACAGATCTGCAGCAAAATTGGATTTCAGATGATTTAATGGTCTTGAGTTCTGAGGTCATCTGAATCTGAGTCAAATTGGGTGTTTCAAGTCTTGTAACTGGTGTTTGGCAAATCCCTTGCATCCTTCTCTTCAGGTTATATCTTGCTCTACCTGAAATGAGACTTCTATATTTAAAAAAAGAAATCTTTCCTGTCTCTCCCACCTCTAGAGAAAAACTTGTTTTAGGGGGAGCTGGACCTGCATCTCAGACTGCACGCTGATTTTGAAATCAGTAGCCCATCACTAGCACATCTGTCCAGCAACACGGGCAGTTTTTTTATGATTCTTTTTTCCTATCTTCTCAGATTAGATCCTGTCCTGCTTACATCTCCTTGCAGATTTTGTCTTTGGCATTTGGAATCCATGACCCTTATGGGTCCCCTTCAGCTTGAGACATTCTGTGATTCTTTGGTGTCAGTGTACCTGAGATATAGGATTCCTGCGTTCGCATTCCCTCTGTAGCGTATAACACTAACAACTTTAAAACAATTCTCTCATTATTCATTTGCAATGGGCCCTTGAGTCTTTGCTTCTCTGCATTTTTTTGGGCTTTGTAAATGTTCTTTGCGCTTAAGTCACAAAAGACTTGCTTTCACCGTGACTTCCACTATTTATACACTTATTTGTTCCACTATTTTATTAAGTCACGATTCTTTTTTTTTTTAATGCAAAGATTGTTTTGCATTTTTTCTGCAGCGTAAGGAGGCTTTAAGTAAAAGCAAACTCTTTTTTTGTTTACTGGAATGCCTACCTGTCCTTTCAGGGCAATGTGAAATGCTCTTACTGTGGCTAGAAATCAGATCTCATAGGGTAATATCCCCTGCACTTTCTAATACTTTAAATTAGTCTGAAACCCAGTCCTAAGGGGCAGGAAGAGTCAAACAGCAGCAAGCGGTGGAGGAGAATACTTGGCCAGCTCTGTCACAGTTCCCACTACAATTTTACAGACGCTTGAGAGGAGGCAGAGCCCAGCCAAAGCATTTTCTGCAGGAAGGCAATTTGAATCACAAATCTGTGCAAGGAACCATGGGCCAAGATGTGTGGCCCACAGGTGAGACTTGCTGCTGGCTCTGCCTGCTTCTTGGGTCACATAATAGCACTTGTCTTTTTTAAAATATTAGTGCTTTCTAACATTGTGACCATAGAAGTTTTCTGAGTATGTGGTCCCTCTTCTGCTGAGGTCCCAATTACACCCAGTTACTCAGCACTTTGGATCCTCTCGTACCTTTTTTTCTCCAAATTGTGGATGGAGCTGACTCCATCGGGAGACTCTGCATTGAAAATAAATGAATAAATAAGGAATGTTTTTTTCCCAAGAACTTCAGCCATGACTGACTCCTAGCTCCTGTGAAGTCCACTCTAGGTCTCCCTGGGGGTTGATAAGCCAAGTGAGGTCACTCTTGAGAGGAGATTCATTGCAACCTAACTGAGTGTCTAGTTGCTTGAGGCCCTGTAGGTAGAAGAGAGGCGTCTCCAGGCAGTGTTTAGGCATGATAAATCCTGCTTAGAAACTGCTCACCTTTTCGCATCGGCAATACAAGGAGCTTGGACTAAACTTAGTCCTACCTTAAGTGCCTTAGGTGGGTGCCAGAGGTGAGCTGGAGTGTCTGCCCCTCAGCCTTTCAAAAACTCCATCTGAAAAGTGTGTGTCTTTTCCTTACCAACATCCAAGCGTTTATTTTGACCCATTTTAAAACTGAATCCTCATGTTTTTCTGGCTCTGAAAGCAGCACTGCCTTATGAACATCTTATTAAAGACACTACTCCCACTAACGGCTCTGCATCCTTCAGTGTATTTATCACTTCGTAGTAGATAGGCTCTGGCTTAGTCGTACACTTAGCCACATGCACAAAAATAAGCATGGCTCACTTTGCTGGGGATGCGCTCACTCTTAAACACCCCGATGAATTAGGGCTATATTAGTCATACCAATTGCCTCCCTCAAAATGCTTTTGGGGTTTTTTTGACAGCTGCAGAGAACTCCAGGTAGCTCTCTGTCACCTGCTTCTGGCTCCGGTCCTGTCTGTTTTGATATGGGACCATTATCAAACTACAGTTAAATGCAAGTCTGGCTTTCAGGTAGCGGCAGCCACCCTGATCTTTTAAAAAATTACTTGTTTTTTTTCATTAGGAGTCCAGCTTTATTACACAACACGAGCTTTCTGTAGTAGGGCTTTCAGAGGAGCCTCTCCAGGGCAGAATGGAGACTGGGGCTGCGAAGGTCCCCTCTTTTGTCACCACCACCGGTGTGCAGGAGAGTCTGTTCTGCTTTACGCAGAGCCCACAGGTGGGCCCACGCCTGACACACTGGCATCGGTCTTGCGTTTTCTGAGCAATATGGTGGCAATTTTTGGTTTGAGCAATAAGGTTTAGCTTTCAAAGAAGATGACCCAGATGCTGTTAGTTACCATAGTAGCAGTTGAAATGACTACCTGCAAATAGGTTTATTGTGAGGCATATTTTGTACACCATTTATGGAAAAGTAGGCAAAATACCCAAAGATAATTATTAAAGGATAATAAAAGATATCTTTCTATTAGCTTCTTTTCTAAATCGTTGAGTGCAATATATTCTTACAATAACAATTCTGGTGATTTAGACTTCTTCCTATTGTCCCTTGGGAACTTTCCAAAACTTTAATCTCATTATTCTTGTGAGTCTTGGGAGATAAGCAAGAGAAGAATACTTGTCAGATTCCCCGCAGACTTAATGAATATAAAACAAAGATACGTAGCCCATCTTCAGATTCAGGTTGTATTAAATACGGGATTTCTCTGTCAACTGACCGTGTTTGTAAAACTTTCTCCACAAAATCAAAGATTGTATTTAAGCCTTCAGAGAAATCCAGCTCGCTACGTTTTTTCCATTGTTAATTTCAATACTTCAAAATTTTTTTTTTTTTCTTGGCAACCAAAAATGTGAAACTCTTTTATTACGAACTCAGTCTTAGTGAAGGTTTTAAAAGAAGAGTAGTATAGTCAAGAGCATAAACGCAGCTAATTTATTCAAGGCACTTTAGATGATCGAGTCCTGACAGTAGGGGTTGTGTTACATCTCTTTTTGTAATACATTGCGGTGTCCTCGCTGGCTTTTCTTACTCTGTGAAGGAACTTCATTTTTCACAATTTAGTTGCATTCTATATAATCTTTTTTATGATCGTCTTTACTCCATCTTCGTCAGCAGTATTAGCTGACCTCCTAGCCTAGCTGAAAACCTCTAGCAAAGCTGCTGTTATTTCTGTACAGGTCAAAGAGATTGTGGCCCAGCACACTAAGGAGTGGTCAGAGATGATCAATACGCACAGTGCCGAAGAGCAAGAAATCCGTGACTTACACTTGAACCAACAGTGTGAACTACTGAAAAAACTGCTGATTAACGCTCATGAACAACAAACCCAGCAGCTAAAATTTTCACATGACAGGTGAGCCGGGCGGTGCTACCTGATAGTAAGGGTTGCTTTATGTCTGCTTTGTGTAATGTTTTAGTTTCTTGTGTTGATGGCTGCTGTACTGCTGTCAAAGATATTGGGCTGTATGCGTGGTGGAAGTAAAAGAAGTGATCACAGAAGTTCTAGATGGATGCAGGAATGGGCTAATTACCTGGTTTAGATTATCTGAACTGCATTAAAGGCGGAGGATGCGATGAAGTGGTGGTAGTTTGCATCAACTGTGCATGCTTAGGCTTTACCCAGAAACTTCAATTCAGAGGCTGGAAACTGAGAAGTTTCAAATACAGAAATACCCTCTGGAGTTGCCAGCAGTTTTGGACGCATGTGTTTATAGCATTGATGATGATAAGAAAGATCCATGAAAAGTAAGATTGTAAAAACAACGGGTAGCAGGATAAGCTACATTAGACTGACGAATTATCTTCCTACAATATCCTGTTGTAATCACTGGGTGTACAGAAGATATTGCATGATGCTACTGTCTTGTTGCTTTTGTAATTAACCATTCTGCCCATTTGAAATTAAATAAAATTAATTTCAGCACATCATATCCACAGTGTTAAAAATGGCAGTAAGTAGAGGACTATTTTTTTATGCTATGATCTGTTACGCAAAGCAGCCTAAAAGCATGTGAATGCAAAATGTGTGTACGTACATACATATATTCATATGTCATTGTCTTCAGCACCTTTCACGTAAAAAGCGTGGGCAAAAAGGAATAAATAAATCACATTGGAAGAAGGAATTGAAATTATTTTTTTAAATTCCTGAGTGAAAAAACAGCTTATCCTTGCATCAGAGAGAACACCTGCTGGGACCAGCGAGCGTTCCGTCCAACAGAGAATTGTCCCAGCAAAAGGCTTTTAGTGAGCTCATCTTTATGTTAATATCTGTGTTAACCCGTGTGTTCAAGCTGTCCTGCCATAAATAACCATTCAAAAATGAAGTCCAGAAATTGTTAAATTATAATACAAATGCATCATTCAAAAGATACCGGCCAGAGGAAGCTGCAGCCCTTGGTTCTGTATCTCTACATCACACCTGACTGCATCAGCCCAGAGAAATCCCATCACTTTGTTTTTAAGAGCCCCGTTTTCTGTCCTATTTGAAATTCACTACAGTGCTTAGTAATGTATACCCTGTTTGTGGAATAAGACTTTTTTCCCCTCACCTTTTTTAAAGTAAGTTTCTGTACAAATTTTGTTATTCTTTTAACTTTGCTAAAGGCTGTCATTATAGGCAGCTATTATATTTACACTAGGATGAGGTTTGGTTTGAGTGGGTTTTTTTTAAGCTTTTTTTCTCATAGTTTTTGTCTTTGGGTTTGGAGCTTTTGTATCTCTACGTTGTTTGAACAGCCCTATATTGTTTCTTGTAAATGGTTCTTATACTTTTATTAATGGATCTTGCTCCTTACTAGAAATCATTTGGGTTCAGTCCGTGTATTGTTCTATTTTCAGAGCTGCTAAGAGCCAGACCTCAAAATCTACATCCTGATAAATACTGAGAACCATGACTTCTCAGTTGTGCTAGGAGTAACAACCTTCAAAATTCTTTCTGCTTTATTAATTGCAATTAGTGTGTTTCTGCTTATTTGGGAATTGCTGTGTAACTCCCGGATGTGCAGACTGGGGACTTTGCTGCTTAAAACAAATTTAAGACTGTGTCTGAATCTGTGAATATTTCAGAAGAATTTGGAATGTGAAATATTGAAATGTGAATCATAATGCTGCAAGGGGACTTTACACTTAATCATTTGTAAAATTTTATTGGGTGTAGGAATATGTATTCATTTATCTGTATAGGTGTATGTACTAGCCAAGAGAGAAGTCAGGTAACCATAGGAAAAGAAGGCTCTATTGGAGAGCAGCGTGGGAGGTGGACGATGCTCTCAGCATGCCGTTCTCGCCGCTTCCCTCCCCGTGAGCTGCGGTAATGAGTTAGTGATCACAACAGAGGACACAGGGGTAGCAGCAAAGATCAGGAATCTAAAGTGATGCAGTTGTCTGCTGTAGGGTAGATACTTTCCCTCTGTGTGCAGTACAAAAAGCAATTACAGTTTGTACTTCGAGCTCGTTTAAAAACAAAGCAGAAGGCAGCAGATACTCCTAAAAATCTGCAGCTTGTTGACCTCCGGGGGTGCTGTGCCCCCTGCCACCCCAGACTGGGTTAGCTTGACTGACTTGGATGTGGTGAGCTTGCAGCGTTGCAGAAACGAGGGACGTGAAGCTGTTAGTCGCAAGCAGTATGTGCTTCAGAGGAAACATGAGACAGAAAGAAAAATCATGTGTGTTTGGTTTTGTTTTTTTTAATACAAGAGATTTCCAGTCATTCAAACAACACTGGTGACATAAAATAATGTCATCTTTATTGTCATCTAAATATATGTATGAATTCCAAGGATAGATTTACATGCTTAAAGTTAAGGATCCCTTTAAAAGACACATTTGTATGCATTTCAGAGTTGCAGTCAGTATGATACAGTAGGAAATCAGTAGTTAAATCTTGCAGTTCATGGGCCACGTTGTTCACAATCCTTTTTTTCTCTACCATCCTGCCGTATCTACTTCTTCCAGTGAGCTCTGGCTACAGGCATCACTTGTGAGCGGGAGGGAGGGATTTCTCTCCTGGGGGTGCAGCGCCACCAGCCAGGGCAGACGGGCTGGACTCGAGACTCAACGTGAAGCCCCTCGCCAGGCCGTTGAGAAGCAAAGTGACACTAGAACTTTGGCCCCATCTTTGGGAAGCGCCATTTTAGAAGCAAGGAGTTGACCCTACAAGCGCTTCTTGGTGATTTTTTTTTTTTTTTAAATGGAAGATAAGATTTTCCATTTCTCCTGTTAGTAATACTTCTTATTTCTTGCAAGCAGTGAAAACCCAACACACCCAGAAAGACCCATCAGCAGTGCAACTCAGACCTAGATTATAGTTTGCAGAATAGAAAAACAGTTGCATATAGATGTGTTGGCTCTTCCAGCCGTATCCATGGCCAAAGTCTCATTTTGAAATCATAGGTGAGGCACAGTAGTCCTCTAATCGTCTTAACCTCTTTCACTCTAAAATTATATCTGATGCAAATAGGCTAAATCAATTTGAACACCTACAGTTAACTGTGTCCATATCCTTGAGTACAGTAATAAAAATAAATTATTTCAATCCTGCTCTTTAGATAGTGTGCTGGAAAATTACTTCAAATTCAGTGTAGGAAATAAAAGCTTTTATTTGGAGAAAGGGCTGTTGGAATGAAATGTGCTCTCGACACAACATTTTTTAGAACCTGATCTAATTTTTGCTGGGATACCACTGCTTTTAAGTATGCATTCAGGAAATGTTTCGCCTTCTGAACTCTTGGAGGAAAAAAAGGCACTGCATTTCTCTAATAAAAATTTTAAACTGTGGAAAATCTAAGTCATGGAATAAAGTTTCCTTGTGATACTTAATGATTAATGTCTTTTAGAGATGAAAGAAAGCTAAAAAAGATGCAGTGACAACACTTCGTTAAACTAAGCACTCTGTTATGTGCCCCAGCCCTCCTCTTCTGTGCATACAAAATACTTAGAATTTGGGGTTAAGAAGTACAATAGTTGTTTAGCGCTCTACTTAGGATTATGTCCAGCAAAAGAGACAAAGGCACTGCCTTGGCTTGCAACGGGCAACTTTTTGATGCTTATGCACTACTGTGGGCTTTACAATCCATTATATGCTGCCTAATTTCCCTATATAATTCCTGTCTAAATAAAGACTGAAGATGGGGAGCTGCAAGCGCTGGAATGCTAAGCAGCCAGAAAGCAAGAACTAGCCTTTGGGGATGGCCTTTTTGGAGCTCGGCTGGCATACCCGGAATGATGAAAAGCCTTCTCCTCACTCACAATTCATAAGCGGTTTCTGAAAGTCAGCATCTGTGCTGTAATTCCCAACAAAGAATCACAATCTCTTTTTCTTTTTAAAACAACATGATATTTATTTACTTAGTTGCTGTTTTTTCTACTACTCTGGGCTGAAACACTGAAGAGGTTTTCCACCTCCCGAGGCAAACCACACCACTCAGGACATGACCCCTGGAAGATGGTTGCCACCCTCCTGTTAAAGCTGTCTTGTTCCACACAAAAGGCTACAAGGTTTACGGGGCCAGAAGGAGAAACCAAGCACAGGTCTGACCATGGTCTAAACCACAGGGCTCTCTTCGGGCCCAAAGTAGAAGTCTTGAAAGGAAGTCTGTCAGCTCATACCAAAACCACCAAATATTATTACTACTCGTATTGCAGTCAGGTTCTCAGTGCAGGATTTGTAAATTTTTCATGCCATTTTAAAAGCCGAATTGCGTTTTGTAAATGGCTGATTGTAGCTCGTACTCAGACAACTTGTATATACTAGTGAGATAAGGTAGTATTTAATACCCTTTTATAACATGAAGTGCTTTAAACTGATCTTTCAGATTATATTCTCTGGAACAAATAGAGATTTCTGAAACCTTGCTCAAATTCTGTAAAGTCTACCCAAAGGAAGGCAATTTTTGTGTGGCTTGTTCTTTCCTCTTCTGTAAAGTTCGAGGACAAAATTAACCACCGTGTAGAGTAATATCAGGAAAACAACCTCAATAACAATTGTGTCTTAGGCATTAATTACTTTGTTTGGTTTTGCCTAGGGAAAGCAAGGAAATGCGTGCCAACCAGGCTAAAATTTCCATGGAGAACAGCAAAGCCATAAGCCAAGACAAATCTATCAAAAATAAAGCTGAAAGAGAGAGGTAAGTATCAGATCTCCAGAAGAGAAGAATACTGTCAAAGAAAGGCTGACAGGTGCACTTGTGAATTAGTTCTATTAAAACTATAAAATACTATTTAAAAAATTATGTATGGAAACAATGTCTAGTGATTGTGTTGAATATATTTTAGATGACCATTTTACGAAAAATGTTGCTTTTCTCATATTTATCCTTTTAATAAATGTGATTTCCTGGTTCCAGCAGGGATAGGGTTAATTTTTACAAGGAGCTGGGCTGGGACACAGCCCTACCCAAACTAGCCAAAGGGGCATTCAATACCATGTGACATTATATATGCTCCCCGTATATCTGGGGGAGCTGGTGGGGGGGGCAGCATTGGCTGCTTGGGAGCAGGCTGGGGCTTTTCCAGGTTCCTAATCATGTTTTGTATATTCCTTTGTCAGTATTATTGTTATTGTTTTCCCCTTTCCTTTGCTGTTCTGTTCGAGTGCCTTTATCTCATCCCATGAGTTTGGCCTTTTTACTTCCAGTTTTCCCCCTGTCCCACCGCCGGCACGGGAGTAAGTGAACAACTTCATGGTTCTTTGTTGCTGGCTGGGGCTAAACCACGATACCTGGTCAGGGAAAAAGGTTCTTAATTTTACACTCGTCAGCTATCACTGACTGCTCTAGGTCTATTCACACTATTGAATCGAAACACATCTGCAGAAGTTTTAATGCTTGTACTTCAAGTGCGTTATACCTTTTTGCTGTTGCTTTTTTAGGGCTCTACTGAAAAGGGAGGCTGAGGTTTGGTTCTAGCTGGAGGTAGAATAACTGGAGAGGCAGCATCACTAAAAACACAGAAGGTGGTGCCGGTGAAAGCCTTTCTCCCTCATCTACTGATAGCAGGGAGGAGAGGTGGAACAGAAGAAAGGACTGCTAAAAGTGATGATGATCAGCAGAGAGGGTGATGGAAGATAGGAGTGAAGAAGCAGGAGTACTCCTCCACCATGGCACACATGTTGCTTCTCCGCTTCTGAACTGAACTGCAGCTCTCTCCCTCGTTATGTCCTGGCATTGGTGACCTGGCCACTTTTTGAAGGACTGATCTACATTATAGCTATTTGAAGTTTCTTCTCTTTATCCCAAAAGTTTTCAAATAGATAAAAGCGGAATCTACAAGACGTTCTCTCATAAGCCTTCAGGGTTTCCCCTTCACTTTGAGCTTGCCATCTGGCTCATTCTTCCCTCTTTTACATTCCCTCCTTGGCACTGGGCTATTTTGGTCAAGAGACTTGAACTTGTTCCCACTGAACTAAGTCCCCCATCAGGAGGATGAGTTGTTGGAGCCCTTGGTGACTTAGTTAATGCACAGCCCCCACTAACGACTCTGAGAGAAATCTGTTCCCAGATTTGAAAGCAGTCCTGAATTCACTTCTGGTTTTCAGGCTTTGCGATTAGCCTGATTCAGCTCTTTGAACTATTTTTGGTATATTTCATGATGGAAATCTTAGGAAGAAACACTTTGCAGTTAGGTATTTTGTGCAAATATTACTTGTATATTTATCTTTTTTTCTTAAGTAACAGCTTTAAGGACCTTACAGCATTGGCAAGCTGTAACTTTACTGATGACGATCAGATGATTTTTCTGTTAACCCTGTTAAGAGATGCAGCACATTTTATATAGCAAAATAAATTGAGACCAGAGTGCAGTAAGGGATGCACAAATGAATTAAACATTTTTTTTAGGTTCTGTCCACCACTTTTGGGTAAGGGAAGAAGCAAACTTCATTCACAACGGTCTTCGTCTTTTTTTTCCAAGTCTTCAATCATACTGTCCATGTACTTGGAAACCTTTAAGTGTACGGGTGCATAGGCAGAGGAGTGTACGATTTCCCATTAGTCCCACATGGTACAGATAATCAGAAACCAAAATAATACCCTGTGAATTTGTGATTCCCTCTCTATTGTAGCTTTGAGGTCTCTTTTTTTCCAATGAATCTTCATGGACAACGTTTGCATTTTTTTAGGCGAGTCAGAGAACTGAACAGCAGCAACACAAAAAAGTTCCTGGAAGAGAGAAAAAGGGTAACTATAACCTTGACAAAGTCACTGGGCACTATTTCTGGATATTCATTTTCATTTCTCTGTGTTGAGAATCCAGCTCCAGTAAACAAACACGCTTGTCCTTGCTTTGTTCCACACGCTTGTTGTGTAAAAGACGCGGCATCTTTTAGATGGATTTAAAAGAGGAAGCTATTTTAAATTAACAAAATTACAATTCATTGTAATGTATGAATTTTATGTAATATATATTATATATGTAATACGTATCATATAAATTTATTATTATATTAATAGCTCTTGTTAAGATTGAGTGATACAGTAGGCCTCCTGTGATGTTTTGTGCCATCCAAGTGGGACAACACAGTGTACGTATTTACGTGTTTCCAGTAAGTTTTTCAATTTTGCTTGTTAATAATGTGTTAACATTTCTCACCCATTATTTTCTCTTGCTTACAGCTGGCAATGAAGCAGTCGAAGGAAATGGATCAGTTGAAAAAAGTTCAACTTGAGCATTTAGAAGTCTTGGAGAAGCAGAATGAGCAGGTATCTTATTTTAAAGGTTTAAAAGAAAAGCGAGCTAGTGAAAGCAGTAACCAGAATCAGGCTGAGTAGAATGCTTCTAAATGTAAGTCATTACTGAACTTGGGAAAATTACCTTGTTTGTGGTCACTCACCTACTTGGGGAGTTAAAATGAAGAGGTGAGGTGACTTAAATAATGACACAGAACCAGATTTGCGAAAGCTAGACTGCTTCGACAAGTCTGGTCTTTTCAGCTGTTCAGCCATGTTGATAACTCGTTAGCTAGATATGACAGGCATAAAAGGCCCAATGTATCCATTTTAATTACTCCCCAAAAGTACCTCAAGCAAATCTGTTTATCTGTTTCCTTCATTTTGGAACTTACATTTCTAGTGCTGTTTGGAAAATAGAGATGAAACGTGCACAGAGCATCTCTGAACTCTAAGAGACAGTTAGTTTGGACTGAATTCTAGAGATGTATAGTAGCATGGGGAGTTTTATCTGTACTAGTACAGCCTTTCCTAATTAAAATACCTTTTATTTTCTGCTAGTTTGTAAGCTCTTTTTTTGTTTGTTTGTTTGTTTTGCTTTAATTGAAAAACTACTTGGCAAGAAAGGAAAATTCTAATCTTACTTCTGGTAGAAGCAATGCTATGTTCTGCGCAGTTCCCTTGGTTGAGCCAGCAGAGCTGTAATAATCGCACAGACTTGCAGTACCGCGCTTACACAAATGTAAACTGCAAGGGGAATATACCCTGCAATTCGGTGAGATGAGAGAGCAGGGGTGCATTTAATACCCATTCCTTTCAAGGGTTATGTACGTCTTTGTTATTAAATGTGCAGAACTGGAACTCTCGGGCAGACATTATAGTCTGATTTAAAGCCGTCTTGCGGAGCGGGAGGGGAAGAGAAGAGCACATGCAAATCAAGTATTTCCACTGTCAGAAGAGAATCCTCCAGCCCCAAAAACTGCAGCCTGGTTAACTTCTAGGGGGTGTGACAGCGTGTAGGATCGTAGGCAGCTGCTGCTGCCGAGCCCCAGCCACCATGGCACTGTCTTCTGATTGCTCCATCTCCCTTCTGAACAACAACCAGATTCCTGGTCTATTCCTCCCCCCCCCCGACCCCGCCCCGAGTTTCTGTAGATGCTGTCTCTAACATCCAGCATGAAGGGATCAGTCAGTCTGCTCCTCGGCAACATCTGCACACAGTCAGAAGGCAGGGGAGGCAGGCAGCCAGGCCACAGGGGGTCTGAAGCATCTCTGTAGAGAGCATGGGAGAGAACTCCCTGTAAACTCTGCTAGTTGACAAAAAATGATGTGCTTGATCCAGAGATAGGTGTTATCGGCGGTTTCTTTCCATTGGCTTCAGAGAGCTTTGGATGCAATTTTTAAAAACATAAGGACAAGAGGGAATTATTACAGTTGTGCTTTTTAACTACAATGCGATAAACACGTTATGTATAAGGGAGGGAGGTTGCTGGGAAATAAGCGTGAGTCATTAAAAGAGTCACCTCTTTCAGCAATTAGACACTTCCCTCGCCTGGGGTTACAGCTTCCGCTGCTGAAGGACGGCAACAGCCGACACGAGCTTGGTCATACTCCATTTCAGTGCAGAGATGAAGCCAGCTTAAATCATCAGTGATTGAATGGAGTAAGATCATTCACATGCTGGTTACCACTGTTGTGTGGGCAAGTGGTGGTCTCCACCGCAGAGGTAGTCCTTAACAGCTTTTTAACTCACTCTGATTTGATCCATCAGAGAATATATTTCCATACCTGCTGTTTCGGCCACTTCCTTTTAGCCCCAAAAGTGCACCAGTGCAAACCCCCAGCTGGGTCTGGTTTCGTTGTTAATACACATTGATATATGAAAGCCAGTTGGATCAAGATAACGGTGGTATTTGTTTAATGAGAATTTTAAAGCATGATTTTTTTTTCTCCCCCAATCAAGCAAGAGAAGAAATTTTTCATACGAGTATACAATGTAGAAAAGTAGAATTATGGGTGGAAACAGCCTTCAATACGAACTGTTATGAATTTAAATTTGTTTTGTTTTATGTATGTTTTTCTTGCATTAATTTTTCAATATCACTTCAGTTTTCATTCATTTAATTTGCTTCTTGTTGTATTTATTACTCAATTTTGACATTATTATTTTTGTACAAACAGCTTTTGAAATCCTGTCATGCAGTGTCTCAAACACAAGGTAGGATGGACCTGTAATAAGCAAACTATTATTTCAGTGTGCTTTCCTTCTAAATTAAATCATTATCATCGGAGCCCTCCTTGTAAATGCAACCATTGGGAAGTACCATTGACATAGCGAACATGATGTTAATCCTGTTTGCACACAGAGATTTGAGCCTGACACAACATTAAGAGTATTTTGTGCTTTAGCGTCCCACATTCAGAAGCATATGAGCAGTGATGTGCAGAGGAAATGTTTAGAGATTAACTTGTATTGTACATTACCTGTCGTTACTGAAAGATAGGCTTAGAGTTCTAAACTCTGTCTGTGAGAAGTGTCTGTTGATCTGTGTGGTTGGGTTGACCCTGGCTGGCCACCAGGTGCCCACCAAAGCTGCTCTATCGCTCCCCCTCCTGAGCTGGACCCAGGAGAGAAAGTATAATGTAAGGCTTGTGGGTCAAGATAAGGACAGGGAGAGATCCCTCACCAGTTACTGTCATGGGCAAAACAGACTCGACTTGGGGAAAAAATAGTTTAATTTATTGCCAATCAAATCAGAGGAGGATAATGAGAAATAAAACCAAATGCAGCATCTCACAGAAGCCACCTCTGTAGCCCCTCCGCTACCAAAACTTCGCCACGCAAACCCAATGCAATCTAAGAAAACTATTTTAGTGTTAACGTGCATGTGATTAACTGCTAATGCTGATAGATGGACAAAGAATATCCACATATGGTAATAAAATAAGTAATTCCACACTAAGAATAGCAAAATATAGAACAGAGTACTAGAAATAGCATTCTAGTGTCTAAAGAAGAGAGGCTTCCAGCCTCTCTAAAATTCACTTCAAAATCCAACCCGTTAAAAGGTATGGCTGTTATCTTTATCATGTGTCTGCGCTGCTGTGGCTTCCTAAGTAATTGTTACTCTCAAGAAATGTCTGTTAGCCCTTGTCCTACCAGGGGGAATAGTTGTATTAGGCTTGACCATCCCATTGAACAGTATTGCCTGATCCAAATCATTTTCTTGAATTGATAGCATACTTGTATCTTGCACCACTGAGTCTGACAGCACCCGCTCTAACGACATTTATTTATAGATATAGAATGAGGAAAAAAAGCATTCATTAGGCGGGGGGGGGGGAAATGTTCTTTTACTGTATGTTATTCTCAGCCTGTCTTAGATCTCTCTAGATAGCAAGCATTTTGAAAGCAGAGGCCACTCGCTTCATGAATTCACAGTAGTTTCCACACTGCTTTCCAGAAGGGTCCTCTTCAAGTGTGGTGGTGGCGTGCTCATGTCAGAAAGCGGTCTCTGAACCAGCCTGGGACTGCCAAAACTGGGCATCCTGGTCCTATGCCAGTCTGTTCTTTGAAACCAAGTTATCAGTAAAATAATTCGGTACACCATATATTGGCATGCAGAATATTTATAGGACACTATGTGTCGGTAGTGTTAAGTCACAAGCTTAAAACGTGAAATGTGTGAGTCACTAGGAAACAAACACAGGGAGGGATTTTTTTAATCTGGAATTTCATTTCACACACAGGCAAAATCCAGCCAACATTTCAGAAGAGGTTGTACATATTGATTTATTTATTATGTTTCCATATTTTCATGTTAAAATTATTTCTTCATTACTTTCAAGCTTTTAACTCATTTAAATGGAGAGCGTTGATTAATTTTTAATCATATTTATGACAGTTGCTTTGCTATTATCATAATTACTTTTTTCCCCAAGATGATGATGATGATTAGGAAAGCACAGGGCTAGATTTTTCAAGAAGGCACATATATCACATCTGCAGGAACGCGCATTTACCTTGCAAAATGAATAGCTGTGCATCTCATTACTTTTGAGCTACATCTGCCCATTTTCGCATACGCAAATGTGTGTTTGCACATCCAGAATAGGCGACTCCTCAAGTAGGAGCTTATATGGCCCATTTCCCTGTCTAAGCAACATTTACAACTTTTTAAGGAACATAGTTCACATAAATCAAGTCCAGTAACTGTTCTTCCCTGCACGATGGACACAAAGCAGTTACACCAAATAAAATATTAGCTTGGTTTGCCTCTTCCTCAACCTGTCCTGATCCTCCAGAGCTTGGTTGTAAAGAGAGACAGGTTAGTTTGCCCTCTGGGTCAACTTCTTCGGAGTCTTTGGGGATTTAAATAGCTTCCCAAATTGAGAGCCCTCAGAGGAAATGAAATGGTGACTCCCAGTGCCTTTAAACCGCAGAGTTTCACACCAAAGCGCAGCTTCTCATCTGTAGCTGAGCCACAGGAGGAGTAAGTGTGCGTGTGTGTGCGTCTGAGAGAGAGAGAGAGAAGGAGGGAGAGGGAGAAGAAGGGAATTAAAAAAGCTCTTTAAGCGGGGGGTTCCCAGGCCAGCTGCTGTGTATATACAGCACTTTAACTCTGCTTGTAAAGCCCGAGGCACGCAGCGTTTCTAGCGAGATCTGTCATACATTCGCTGCTGAATTCTGCACAGTGCGTCTGGGTACAGCTTCAGGTGGGTTCAGTGTGTGTAATCCCACGGAGCATGTAGCCATAGTCTAATCCTGAGCTGAAAAACAACGCATCTGCCATCGTAAGGGTCTCCAGGTCAGATGGAGAGTATTTAAAAAAAAATACTATTTAAAAAATTATTACTTAAAAAATCTTGCCTACTGCAAGGAAAAATGTTACATAGATGGATTTTTGTCATTCATTGTCTTTATGAAAGAAACCAGTCTAGATCATAGATGAACTCTCTAAACATTTCAGGAAGTACCACATTGCAGTACTCACACGACAGCGGTGAAGCAGATGCTCCCAAAGACATTTCCTATCAGGAGAAACATCCCAATTGGCATCTGCCCAATTTTCCTCCCCAGAATTGGAGCTTCTGCATTTTACCGTATACTCCCTCAACAAGTCAACCCATGAGTCTTGGAATAGGATCAAAAATATTTCCCGAGAATTAGTAGACGTAAGAACTACATCTGATTTTGAAAAGAGAATGGCACTGAGGGGGGGAGGGGGAGTGTAAATATAATTCTTATTACATATATTTTCGCTGTGTTTTGCCTGTCTTTCACTCAGACACTGTCATATAGAACACGTGTTTCATTTTGAACAAAAGGTCTAATGCAATGCTTCATGCGGTTATTTTGGATTGCAGGCAAAGGAGATGCAGCAGATGGTGAAGCTGGAAGCAGAGATGGATCGCAGGCCAGCAACAGTGGTCTAAAGCCTCAACAAGCAAATTGAAGTTGGAGAACACAGCATCCTTAAATTGAAAGCAAAATAATGTTGCTGGGGTTTAAAAGTGGGCTTTTTTTTCTTTTCTTTTTTTTTTGTTTTGTTTGTTTTTAGGGGGGGTTGGTTTTGTTTTTTGTTTTTAATGTATAAAGTGTAGCTACGGACCACCAAGTCTTAAGGTTTGCATTATTTTTTTTTTTTTTTTTTTAACACTGGGCACTGAATTTCCTGTGTTGGATTTCCATAAGAGTTCCCTGTGTTCAGAAAAACACTAATCAGAAGATGAAGATACTTTTTAAACCCAGTCCTGTATCCCTTTCCGTATCTCAACAGGCAGCTCTGCCTGTGTCAGAATTACACAATCGGAGCCTTGAAACACAACAGGTATTTTTAACGCCATCTCAAATGGCAACAAAAGTGTAGTCAGGTTGTGTTACTTTACCGTTTGTGTTCTCACGCATGATAATATATTGTGGAGAACCCTCATGCTGCCAGATCCCGACAAGCAACAACTCGTCAGACGCTCAGCACCTCACGTCATGGAGCCCACCGGGCTGGAGCCTCTGCTAAGTCACCGTAATAGTCAGTACAGTAAGGAGATGTTTGGGCTATTTTAAATTACATTTCAAAGTATTTTTCAGGCAGCAGGCAGTTGAAAGTTAACTGTGTATATTCAAACATATGGTATGTCCAAAGTCATCGACCAAATTCATCAACCGTAACAGTAACTCCAGAGGATATTTCTGCAGTCCAGTGGTGTCGTTCACAAGTGCCATATCAACTCTATCATGTCCGAAAGAGGCCTGCAAAAGTTACTGCGATGGTTGGCGTGAGGGAAATACAGTGTATTTGTGCCAAAACTGATCAGTGCTCTAAGGAATTATGTATTAGGCACTTTAAGAAACGTTTACATCCTACATTGCTTGTATAGAAATTGCATTTTGATCCTGTTGCTGCAGACCCCCCAGATACTACAGTTCATTGTAACTTAACGATTGTTTAAATGGCTTTTGGCAAGAAGTTTGTAACTGTGAAAATGTAAAAAGTATTTATACACTTCAGAATCACAACATTGTAGAAAATCACATACGTGTTGCCACGTGATAAAGTTAGTCAACAGAAATGCTAAGAGTATGTTTGCATGTGATACAAATGCTATTAAGACTGTAATGCCTACTATATGACCACAGTCATTCTACTAGCTGGTAAATACTGAATAAATGTATGGCACAGAATATTGGTTGATTAATTACAAAGACTTTTAGCATAACGAGTTCTCTCTCTATATATATGTGTGTATATTAATTACGTGGGCATTCTTGATACTTGTAGTAAAAGAAAAGTACATAACTAATTTAATTTTACACAAAAGTATTTATGCAGATTTTCAGAATTTCATATCAGGAATAATCTTTTTATGTCCATTAGATATAAAAACAATTTGCTAATGTGTTAATTTGCATGTTTCCAGCGCTTGCTGTAGTTATATTGCAAAACAATGCATGTAAGCATTCCACTTGGAATTTGTCCATGCTGCCAGTTCAAAGGTGACTGCATGGAAAACCGGTAGTTTAGGACAAATCAGATTCCTGATTTCAATGTACTAAGCACCAATTACTTCATTGTATATGCTTGTACAAACAAATTCTACATATTCCTATAAACAAGATAAATGAAAAGAGATAATTATGTTATTGTCAGTCCTGAGATGAAACTTTCAACTTCTCTAATAAAAACCTTAAAAATTCAAACCCTTTACTTCTGACTGTAGTGAATTGGAGGGTGGTGGTATTATTACTGGCGAATTTTTAGTACATTGTATTTCCTGTAAAAATGTGCATAGTGTAAATATATTTCTATGACAGCTTATTTATTAAAAGGAGTCTTATTTCTTTTAAGTGATAGAAGAATTGTGCAGCGTTGGTCATCGCAGCACTACCTTGAGATGCAGCAGCCCGAGTGCAGTGTAGCGGCACTACCTTGAGAATGCCACTGAGACAGAGGTCAGTGAAGTCTTTAGGTGTTTAAGGCAGGATTTAAACAAGCATGTGATGCCTATTCAGAATTCCCATTCTGACGCCTACGGAGGCACCTCCTGGTCCCTGCGATCCATAACGTTTTAAAGCCAAGTTGCGTACTGGGAGCAGCTCTCCCTGCTCTCTGAGCTTGGCTGGCGTGCTGGAGGCAACTGGGAGCAGTGGTGTTTTCGGAGCACGCCGGAAAGGATCCTGCATCTCAAACAAGGCAGTGATTTTTGGTTTTATTTTTTTAATTAAAAATGTCTTTTAAAACACAGCTGGTGGAGACTGTGCTGCGAGCTGGAATTTTATACTGTTGCCTACTGCAGTGGTTTCCAGTCGGTAAGGAGAAGCAAATGACAGACCAGGTACAGAGGGAACCAGATGGCGAAGCATTGAACGTTACTGGTTTTCTTAGGCTCACTCACAGCCTGGCTGGAAACCACCCCTGCCTGGTAAAGAATTAACTGGAAATGGAGGACCTGGGTTCGGCTCATTCCCTCTCAAAGGAAAATCAAACCTGCCTGTCTTAATTCCCTGGCGAGCATCCTACGTATCAGGGAATAAGCTGGTGTTAGAAGGCTGGAAAATGCTGTCTGCAGCTTCCTTTTGAGTCTCTGCTCAGCCAGGAGCAAGACATCTATCAAGTCAAAGAGAAAATGTATTTCTGTGAAACCGCAGGGCTGGGTAACCTCAGCTTCCAGGCTTGGCTCCCAGAACTGTTACGTATTTCAGCCATTGACAATTTAGCATAAAACGCAGGCAGTAATTTGAAATTAAGTGATGAATTTTGTCAGCTAAGTATTTTGAAATACTGTTTAAGTAGTATTTGATTCAAAAAATATTTGAAGTTTGGCCGCTAATGTAATGAGGTGAGAATTTCCATTGAGATGAAATAGGCTAATCTATTTGAACACTGATACTGCGTTAAAGCAGTTTAAAATGTCATTCTGCGCCGGGGTGATGGATTCCACTTCACTGAAATTTCATCGAGGGAAGTAGCAGATTCTCCCTCTCTGAATCTCTTCAGATAAATTCAGCGCAGCTGGGATGGGGGGGGGGGGGGTGTGTGTCATAACACCCTGGCCTCACAGGCAGCCTGCTATTCTTTCACATCTAAGAATTTGGAGGTTGGTCATTATCTTGACCGTATCCAGGTGGGGGTCTGTTTAACCCCCGCCCCACTCAAGTGCAATCACACTACGTTGCCAGAGACCCAAAATACCCCTCTGGGGGGCTGATTTCCTTGCAGACTCCAAAGGCCATTGCCCACAAGCTGCCAGTGGCAGACACATCCCGGAGCCGGCTGGCCGGAAATCCGCGCTCCCAGGGATGCGCCAGCAGCATTCCCAGTGCCACAGCACCACTGTCACCGCGCTGCGGGCTCCCTGCAAGGAGGCTGGTAAGAGTTGTGGCTGTCTGGTAGTTGGGGGGGCAGGTAACAAGGGGGATTCAGCCTTCAGAGATACACAGGCACTCCCCCCCAGCTCGGGATAGGGGCAGATTGCAGGGCTGGTTCCAGGTGATCCGATCTGTGGCCATAAATTGGCCCCGGTCCCAGCATTTCAGGTCGGCTGCTGCTTTACTGACCCTCCCAGGTGGGACTTTTCTGCTCTAACAATGTTTTGGGGCTTTCTTGGTATTAGCAAGTCTTCCTCCTTTCCCTTCTGTGCCATGGTGAGTGGGATAAACACGGCTCTGCCAGCTGGGAGTGAGGATTGTCGCCGAGGCTGAAGGCTTTTTTGTTGTGCTTTGCAGCTGGCAGGTGCCAGGAGAGCAGGGTTGGGTGCGTGGGGGGCTGTGGGTCAGGCTTGCCCATGCCTCTAACACCCCAGTGCTCCCTCTGGTACCCCCCTGCACAGGCTGGATGCAGGGGCCGCTGCTTAGGGTCATCTGTTTATTTGAAGGCTTGGAAGCTACCTGGAAATCTCAAAAAAGTAAGAAATTAAATAGGAGGCTAGAGGAGGAAATAGAGGCTAGTAAAATACTGAGGTCATCAGTGTGAAAGACCTGAGGAAGCCAGGCATTAAAATCACCACAGAAATACAGTCTCTTACAGTCAAAGGACTTAATATAGAAGGTTTTTTTTCTTTACGTAGTCCCTTGAAACTCTTATCTACAGGTTAATCCTGTATCACAAGTGATGCAGGTCTGGCTCTATACTGGGGGGCAGGAATGACTCTATAATGAAACAGAAAAGAGAGGAAATGGCCAGAATATAATATTTAATAGGTACAGCAAGCAGAAAAGGAATTTCAACAGGCTATTTTCAAAAAATAGTGTGTTCCTTCAGTGTCTGCTTTTATTTTTAAAGAGCTATTTTATTTCCCAGCGCAGAAGCCCGTGTCTGCCAGTGTGCCCTGGCAGAGGAAGGGCACCTTCCCACAGTCAGAACTCACCTTGTCATACCTCGCGTCACAAAACCCCGGACCCTTTCCTCCAGACTCCTTTTCCTGAACTAGAAATGCAAAATGCTGGTGAATCCATCTAACACCGCGCACGCCAAATAGCTGCTGTCCCTTTGGCTTTTTATGAAAAATAGATCCTTGGTAGTAGGTTCCCGTTCCCGCTGCTCCCGGCACTTGTGTCTCTGTAAATTGTAAATATTCACATGTGCTCTTCGTACGGGTTGAGGGTGGCACTACATTAAAGGACCGTAAAAACTCACGATGAGAGATAGAAAAAAATGTATTTTGATGTCGCATTGCCCAGCGAAAGGGGAAGGTGAAGCCCCAGAGCACTGGGGGGACTCGGCCAGGGCTGGCGGCTGGTCCCGGGGAACCCTCTGCCCACAGGTCGTACCCCCCTCCCAACGCCGCTCTGCAAAGGCATGGCCTGGGTCGTTTTAATGCGGTCAGGACCAGTCGCCTTGATACATGATGGTGTGTTTCACGTTACGTATGTCACGACATGCCAAGAGTGTGACCACGGCCGTTTACAAAAGGGTGCCGGCTTTGCTTCTGACCTTGCCACGCAAAAATAGCTGCGCTTTTCTCCCTAAATTAAAACAAGGAGAGCAGTTGTTCGCCTCCACCGAAATTACTGACGCTCGGTGAGCTGCCGGCGCTGGACTAGGTCTCCCCTCCTCCATTCCCGCCGCTGGCCCGGTTTAGCGGCCCGGTCGCCTCCCCGGGGGAAGCCCCCCTGTGCCCCCGCCCGCTGTACGGCTCACCCCGCGCCGCGCTCGGTGCGCTCCGGCCGCACGTCGGGGCTGCCCGGGGGGGTTCCCCCGGCTCCTTCCTCCGG